>CAUYPK010136188.1:0-28511 GCA_963574355.1 Loris lydekkerianus | reverse complement strand
GGAATGGTGGGTGCTGGGTCGCCGGCTCAAAATTTTTTGGCCTCCAGGGGGGGGTTTTTTTTGGGGGGGTTGTTTTTTTTTTTTTTTTTTTTTTTTTTTTTTTTTTTTTTTGGGGGGGTGCTAGGTAGCCAATTAGAAAGTTAAGGGGAAAGGATCCCGCTTAGGAAACAGACACATTTTGAAATTTCAGAAATTGTGACTGCCACAGGCACCTTTTCCCACGGGCTAGGTGTGGCGATTTGAGTCTCACCTGCAGGCAGCCATCCTGCAACCAAAACTGCTCCAGGATACCTTGCATTTCACAGGAACTATTGCAGGAAGAGTTTGTGAAATATGCCTGTGAAGATTTTTTGAGATGGGTGAATTCAACAATTCAGCAAGGTCTAGGAGGCGGAGCACGATGGCAGACGGGATAGAAGTTTAGCTCAGGTCTTCCAGAACAGCAGGTCCCAGCGGGGAATATTGGTGTAGACTGGCAGTTCCGGCTGTGCGGCGAACTGGTGGATTGCTGGACTCAAAATGTAATCGGGAGCTGCAGAGACAGCCTGAAAAGTCCCTGTGCAGCTGCAGAAGCTGCGGCTGCTAGCGGAGACCAGCCCATCCTCCAGGGAAGATTACAATTCCCAGTTCGTGGGGGAAACTAGGAGTTGAGTGGAAAAATTGGTGAAGCTGAGCTGAATTTGGAGGTCAGATAGGGGTGCCATCTGGAGCAGCACAGCGGAGGCTACGCAGCCAATCAGGAAGCAGACATATTTTGAAATTTCAGAAATGGCCACTGCTACAGGCACCTTTTCCTCCGGGCCAGGTGCGGTAATTAAAATCTCACCTGCAGGCAACCATCCTGCACCCAAAGCTGGTCCAGGATACCCCACACTTCACTGGAACTGTTGTAGGGACAATTTGTGAAACCCTCCTGTAAAGATTCTTTTTGAAGTTGGTGGAATCAACATCTCAGCCAGGGTCTAAGCGCCAAGCGGGTTGCCAGGCAACCATCAAAAAAACAGTGTAAACTGTGAATGAGGTATAACCCTGGGAACCACTCACGGCGACACCTAGTGTCCAGAAAGTATATTGCAACTAAATATATTCCTACTAAAGTTGATCACTAGGACATACATATAATTGTATGTTAAATATTTTATACATATATATATGTATACACACAAGAATAATATTTTTGTTATTGGTGCCTATTTTTCTCTTTTTTCATCCTTTTCTTGTAGGAATTACTGTTAATTTTTTATTAATACTATTTTTTTTCTCTCTTCTTCCCTTCTAATGGTTGCTGAGAGTGCTTACATCAGATTATTAGAGGTTTTTAAAAATTATTTTATTATTATTGTTGTTGTTTTTTCTGTTTGTTTATTTGTTTCTCATTGTCTGTGCATCTTTGTGCTTGTGAGTCTGGTAGCTTTCTTGTCTGTTTATTTGCTAGTTTGGTTTCAATGTGTTTCGTGTTTTGTTAAACCTTGGGTTGGCTATTTCCCCTAACTCGAATTTTCACATTCAATAAGAACAAGGGGGGATAGGGATGATGGCTGACTGGACCCAGCTTTCTTTCTTTTTTTTTTTTTTTTTTAGTGCAATATTTTATTTTATTTATTTATCATTTATTTACTTATTTACTTTTTAAATAATTAAATCATAGCTGTGTACATTAATGCAATCATGGGGCACCATACACTAACTTTATAGACTGTTTGACACATTTTCATCACACTGGTTAACATAGCCTTTCTGGCATTTTCTTAGTTATTGTGTTAAGACATTTATATTCTACATTTACTAAGTTTCACATGTACTCTTGTAAGATGCACCACAGGTGTGATTCCACCAGTCCCCCTCCCTCCCCTCATCCTCCCCCCTTCCTCCCCTCCCTCGCCACCTTCCCCCTTTTCTTAGGTTATAACTGGGTTATAGCTTTCATGTGAAAGCTCTAAATTAGTTTCAAGGTAGGGCTGAGTACATTGGATAATTTTCTTTTTCCATTCTTGCGATACTTTACTAAGAAGAATATGTTCCATCCATGTAAACATGAAAGAGGTAAAGTCTCCATCTTTCTTTAAGGCTGCATAATATTCCATTATGTACATATACCACAATTTATTAATCCATTCATGGATCGATGGGCACTTGGGCTTTTTCCATGACTTAGCAATTGTGAATTGGGCTGCAATAAGCATTCTGGTGCAAATATCTTGGTTATAATGTAATTTTTGGTCTTCTGGGTATATACCTAGTAGAGGAATTATAGGATTGAATGGCAGATCTATTTTTAGATCTCTAAGTGTTCTCCGAACGTGTTTCCAAAAGGAATGTATTAACTTGCATCCCCACCAGCAGTGTAGAAGTGTTCTGTTTTCTCTACATCCACGCCAACATCTCTGGTTTTGGGATTTTGTTATGTGGGCTACTCTTACTGGAGTTAGGTGATATCTCAAAGCAGTTTTGATTTGCATTTCTCTGATGATTAAGGATGATGAGCATTTTTTCATGTATCTGTAGATCGTGCATCTGTCTTCTTTACAAAGTTTCTCTTCAAGTCCTTTGCCCATCCTGAGATGGGATCACTTGTTGATTCCCCCCCCACCCTGCCCCCCCAGTTTTTGGCCAGGGCTGGGTTTGAATCCTTCACCTCCAGTATATGGGGCCAGCGCCCTACTCCTTTGAGCCACAGGCACCGCCCACTCTTACTTGATTTTTAAAATGGAAGATCATAAGATAAAATTCACCATTTAAAAGAAAAATCACCTCTCACTTTTACTCAGATTTTAGTACTGCACGCAGGGGCAGAATGGCTTTAGCTGGGGAAGTGAAGCTCCTACACAGCACAAGCCACACTGGAATCTGCCCCTTTGCATCACAGGCTTTCAAGGAAACGCACCCATGTAATGGGTGCCCGATAGCTGCCTCAGTGCGGGGATGCATGGAGAAGTGGGGCCAGCAGACTCACCGGTGCTGCTTCATGAGGGCGCATTCACCCCCCTCCTGGGGGTCCAGGTTGTACATGTACAGGTACCCGTCAGAGGCCCCCACCAACAGCCGGGGGATCTTCTGAATTCTAGTGAGAATTAAAAGCAACTAAATGAGAGACCTCAACTTTCACAAAACTTACAGGTAGTAGCTTCGCCTTTAGCTGTGCTAGGAAAAACCCCCCACCAAAATTAGCACACATTTAGATGCATACATCTATGAGCATAAGGACCACATGTACTGCCACTATGCTACTGGGGGCTCACATGTCAAGGCCAAGGATGTGCTCAACGTGAATGAGTGCTGGGTCCTAAAGGGACAACAGTGCAGAACCAAATGGTTTTGTGGTTTCTCTGACTACTAAGGGTAGTGTTTTCATAGAACTTTTTCAACTATGCTATCCTGATAAATATCAAGGGTGGAAAAATGTTTATAAAACTCATAGAATCACAAAGATCTGCTATCACTGAATTTTTTTCTTTTCCTTTTTCTTCTATGACACCACAAGGCCAGATAACACCAAATTTTAAAGACTATATTCCTACACAGCAACATTTCAGACCATCCCAGTGAAGTCTGTAAGATGCCATGGGCACTCTGAACCTGTGCTCAGGGTCACAAACCATTGTCTATAGCAGTAGAACCAGAAACCGGTTTCATGGAAGATTTTGTCCACGGACTTAGAAGGAGGGTGGTACGGTATTGATATATGGTCTGCAAGCAATTGAGTTATTATCGTCTCTGTGGGGTCAAACCTCTCTGCTAACGATCATTGGTATTTGCAGTAGCTCCCCAGAAGTAGCATCACCACCTCAGTTCCACCTAAGATCATTAGGCATAAGATTCTCAGAAGGAGTGTGCAACCTAGATCACTTACGTGTGTAATTTACAGTAGGGTTAGAGCTCCTATGAGAATTAATGTCACAGCCAATCTGATAGGAGGTGGAGCTGAGGCAGTGATACAAGCAATGGGGAGTGGCTGTAAATACAAACGAAGCTTCACATACTCACCCGCCCAGCCCAGTCCCTAACAGGCCATGGACTGGTACTGGTCCTTGACCTGGGGATTGCAAACGACAGGTCTGTGGTGCTCTGCAGTAGGTCACTGACTCAACTCCTCATCCGAAGGAACACAGGGCTGAGGGGAAGGGAAGAGGTGCCCATCTCTACTCACGTGGCCAGTGAACAGATGTTTTTGTGGCCGCAGAAGGGTAGGCGGACTGTGGCAAAGGCTCTGCCCTGGTTGAACATTTCTGTCACTTGAGAAGGCAGGTAGCTAGTGGAGGCCATGAGCACCTTCCCAAAGTACCCAGTCCAAGTGGTGGGTTCCTCTGGAGGTCTAGAAATAAATAAATGACACCAGACATATGAAGTTGGATTCTTCCCTGTGAGAACTACCACATGCTATTCACATAAGGAAAAAACAGCTCCAAAACCTGAGGATGATATTCTCCATATTTCATGGAAAAAAAAAAAGTGCTTTTGTTTTCAAAGGGAGTGTGAAGAGGGCACATTTGTACTGACTAGAAGATGTCCATCTGGACATTTATGATATGCCTCATTCTCTAGCGTGCTGATGGAAGGGACAACCATCACTGCTAAGCCTGGCTGTGGCAACACTTGGCTGGCAAACAATGCTAAGGGCAAGACAGTTCTGAGCTTATGTTTTCATCCTGTCAATAATGGAACAAAGCGTTTTGTATTTTTTTTTAAACAAACGTATATCTTTGCAACTCACTTTTCCTTCACAGTCTCGAGTTTGAAGATGTGCACAGTCTCAGTGTTGCTAGATGCAGAGAGGAACATGCCGTCCATGCTGAAGGCCAACGAGCAGATGCTAACACACCTGGGGAGACAGTGCACATGTGAAAGGAGGGCTGCACTTCAGTCACCACCAGTAAACACTGTGAGATAACTAGGAACATTTCTCCAGGGATATTTAACTGAAGTGACCAAGAAGAAAAACTCTCATCACAGCATACTTGGATCTCTGATGTATATCTATGTATATATACTTGTATAAAACTTGTATATATACATATATAAAATGCTCAAAGAAAAGTAATAAGGGTGGTGGACTAGTCTGTAGGTATTAAAATATTATAAAGCCATATAATTGGAACAGTGTAATATTGGTGCATTGGTGCATAAAAAGACAGTGAGAGGAAAAGAACTGAAAACGCAGAAATGGATGCCATTACCTATGGAAATTTAGTATATTATAAAGGTAGCATCTTGAATGACTGAATAAAGACAGACTTTATTAGACTGAATAAAGACAGAGTGATGTATATATGTATATATACTTGTATAAAACTTTGAGCATTTTCCAGCTATTCCTGCTCATTTGTTTTTATAAATAAACTTTTATGATGTATATATACACAGCATACTTGGGTCTCTGATTATATATATACACACACACACACATATATACATACTTTTTTTTTGTTTTAGAGACAGAGTTTCAACTTTGTCGCCTCAGTAGAGTACTATAGCGTCACAGCTCACAGCAACCTCCAGCTCTTGGGCTTAGCCAATTCTCTTGCCTCAGCCTCCTGAGTAGCTGGGACTACAGGCACTCGCCACAACACTCGGCTATTTTTTGTTGTTGTTGTTGCAGTTTGACCAGGGCCGGTGCCCTACTCACTGAGTCACAGGCGCCACCCGGGTCTCTGATATTTTTTATTCCTCCCCAGCCATCTTCTCACAAATTTTCTTCAGAAGAAGATGTTTGAAAGGCGATACCGAGTAAGAGCAGTTCTTTAATATTCTTAAACAGCCAATTTTCTTTGCCAGCCCAAATAACAAAGGGAATCAGGATTTCATTAAATCATTTTCAGCTGAATTAGGATAAACCCTCAGCTCCAAGGCTAGTAAAAAACCCAGTAATTTAAATTTAAATTACAGCAATTCTTAATAAGTCAGAGGGTAAATCAGCCACCTTGATAACACGAGAATAGTTTTGTTTTTTTTTTTTTTTTTGAGACAGGGTGTTGCTCTGTCACCTGGGCTGGAGTGGCGCCATAATAGCTCACTGCAGCCTCTAATTCCTGGGCTCAGGTAATTGTCCTGCTGCACTGACCTCCCCAAATTCTAAGATTACAAGCATGAATCACCATACCTGGCCTAGTATATCTTAAAAAATCACTGTAAAAATCTGAAAGCTATTAAATTAAATGTGAGTTTCTTCATAGCCCTACAACCAGAGACTTTTAGCCCTGTTAATTACAGTAAGGAGTAATTCAATAAAACATTTACTGAGTGTTTACAATGTACAGAGCATTGCACTTGAACTGTGGGGATTAGGCAGGAGTGGGTTCTTGCCCTGAGGAAGCTTACAGTGGGGATATAAGTGGGGAGAGGTAGCTATTAAATTTGCTACACACGGAAGGCAGTGCTAATAAGCAGTGAGACCGCAGGGTCAGGGATAGTCTCCTAGACAGAGGTGCTGGACTTGGACACAAAGGACTTGAAGATGCTGGTCAGGCAACCAGACAAGTGTCCCAAGCACAGTGTACGCACAACCCCAGTGAAGAAAAGAGACGTGCTCTCCTGAGGAACTCAATATATAGCATGGCTAGAACAGGAAACAACAAGGAAACTGAAATAAAATAAGGGTGGAAAGAAAGGGCCAAATGTCAGAAGGCGTCAGGAACCATGGCAAGGAGTCTGGAGTTAATCCCACAGGCAGCAAAAGCAACAAGATATTAGGTGGAGTGTGATCTCATTACACTTAAATCTTCAAAGAAAAGCCTGGGTTCACATATAAGAATGACCTATGGGGACACCAAGAGGGTGCGAGGTTGGATGGTAAAGTGAGCAGGGAGGGCAGTGCAGAGGAAGATGCAGAGTAACGCCTTGGGCAACTGAATCCACAGATGGGAGGAAGAAGCAAAGCCAGGTTCCTCTGGCCTGGGCATGGGGAAGGGGGCCAGGGGTGACACTGACCAAGAGGGTGATAAGTGGACAGAGGCATATGACAATTTGATGGTCTGCAGTACCCAGTGTCAGATGGGCAGGAGAACCATGGGCGAACCCCACAAAAGAAGCTGTGGGGGCAAGACAGCTGGGCTTGCAGTCAGCAACACACACAGCCCACAGGGTCAGGGAGGCTGTGGGTTGAGACAAGGCTCTGGGGTCAACCAGGCACAGGAGGAGAGATCTGAGAGGGAGCACGAGGGGAAACTAGGATGCAGTGACTGAGGGGCTGCAGCATTCTCAGACACAAAGGCACAGGACATGATAGCAGACGGTGGGAGAGTCCCTGAGAAGGTGGGTAGGGGGCATTACAAGTTACTGAACACACACTTCCTGAGCCAAGCCCTCTTCTGTGTGCCAGACCTCAGGGGAGGGAGGCACAGCTGACTGTGGTCCAGTTGAGACAAGGAACCAGAGACCCAGAGTCCTGGCTCCAGAGCCTGAGTCTCCACCTGTTCCTGCCTCTAGAGTGAGAGTGAGTGCCAGGCACAGAGATGGGTTGTCTACAGGGGAACTCCAGGTAACTTCCTGGTTATAAAAAAAGAGTCCAAGTCATTAGGGGTGACCAGGAAGTTGGATGTAGGTTCTCAGAGAGTAAAGAACAGGAAAGGAGCATTGCTGACCAGGGGAGGACATTAGGCTACAACCAGATCAGCCTGAGATGCCACAAGGCCTAGCTTGGTTACTTCAGTTTTTCTAAACTTTTGGGCTTTCTGGACATCACTCTACATTCAGGTGGGGTCAAAGGCAAATGGAAATCTAGTTTGCTTTTATAAAAATGTTCTTTAACTTCTATAATAAAAATGACTGCAAAATCTCACTTGGCAATCCAGTTTGGTTGCAATGCTTTTGTATTTAATTGGAATTTTCCCTGTGTTTCCTTAAGTTCCCACTTGTTTGGTCATAGATAATATAAAACTGAAATCCAAATATTAATACAACCTCCAGAATCAATTTTAGAGATTTAAATACTTTACCTCTTAACTCCTCTCCGGAATTCAAAGAGTTTTTGTCCCTCTGGAATGGAAAATACCCTAATCACGGTCCCCTGTGACAGGGAAAGAAAAAAATTATTTTAGCTGAGTAAAAATAGACTTTTGCTATTTCTTTCACTCCTCAGACTACAAAGAACTGTGTGATATGTTTTCAGCAACAGCTCGAAGCTGGGTCAACAGGGAGCCTAGAAGTATCCTCCTCTGCGCCTGAGCTCTCCAGGGGCCCCAAATACACCATGACCATGCTCCGTGCCACAGGCATACGAAGACACACTGGGTTCTATGATTTACTCGCTATTGAATCTTCTCTTTCCAGCAACCTATTTTAACTTAGCACTTATTCTAAACACTAACAGTCTTGAGGTCAAATGTGAAATATAATGCATTTTAAACTGTTAATAAAAACCCAGGCCAAGCCCTTCACAGCAGGAAGCACTGCCAAGCTCTGTGGTCTGAGGCAGCCTCTGGTGCCCATTGAACTCCTTCCCACCACTTTCAACTGAGTTACTGATCAAGAGATCCAATTAGATGAACATTACTTAACCCTTAAAAGGATTAAATCCACACTTATAAAATGCTAAGACACATGTAATACTAAGACAAAATAAGAATACATGGTGTGCTGTAGTGCCTTGCTTTGAAATGAAGTAACCTGAAGATGCCAACTTTCCCCATCACCCCCCTATTTCCTTCTTCCAGATAAGTTAATAGGGATCTGTAGATGATGAGACAGAATGAAAACATCTGGGTGAATAATGAGACAACAGCCAAGAAAATAAAAATGAATAGGACTTTCAACATTTGAATATTAAAATACTACCAAATGACAGCATTAAAACAGCATAAGAAATAAAAAGGAAAACCTTAAATAAAACAGGTAGTATTTTACATCTGTAGTGTATGAAGAATTATTTAACATTTAAATATTTTAAAGATTCAAACTGTTAAGTATGAATTAGGGAGATAAAATATTTCACATCCATATATAAAAATAACCAAGGCAAAGGTTTTATTTTTTGTAGTCTAAACTTTTAAATTTTTTAATGCCATATCTACCTCATAATACTAATTAAGAGATGATGCCATTACATGACTGCAAGATCCTTGAAAGTAGGATTAAGTCATTTAACTTCTGGGTGGGCCCAGAAGGACTGAGAAGGCAAGACACACTAATCTCACAAACTAAAAGGATTCTGTGTAAAAGCAAATCACATCTTTGCTCTTCATAGGTCAGAACAAATGTATTCTATTTTTATTGGCCTCGAAATTCCATTCGGTATTTCAGGGTCTTTGTAAGCTAATAAAAAACGTAATGATGAAATTTTGATTAATCAGGAAAAAATGCAATTTCATGGCCATTTCAATACCCCCAAGGCAAAAGGGACAAGGTGATGCTGTGATAGTCTAGCAGGATCAGAAGCCAAGTTAGGTCTGGAGTCTAATCCCTTTGTAACTGCCCAACTGGGTGACCCTGGGGCACATTATTCCACCTCTCTGAGCTCTTGACATAAAATGGAAAATGTCTTCCTTGCCGATGGGGAACCAATGAGATAATGAGGACAAAGGACCCAGTATAATTCAAGGCACAGAAGTCATCCATAAATGGCAACACCATTCTAAAAGAATGTGGGTATGAGATTCCAGAACAAAGACCCATGCCAGAAAATTAAAGTGAGCCGACTTTTTAGTATATTTTATTTGGTTTGTAGGTTAGAAGGAGAGGTGACTTTTGGGAGATTTAGGATTTCAGGTAGAAGCAAAATTAAACCAAAATCAAAGTCAAATTCCTCAGTGGGCAAGTGAAGAGCAGGAAGAGATAAAAAAAAAGGCAAGAAATTAAATTAAAACCAAAGTCAAATTCCTCAGTGGGCAAGTGAAGAGCAAGAAGAGATAAAAAAAGGCAAGAGTGGAAGTTCCATCAAGTGGCAGAAGAAATAAAAAGGAAAACCTTAAATAAAACAAGTAGCATTTTAAATCTGCAGTGTAGGAAGAGGAACAGAAAACGAGGGAGTGTCCATGTAAAAATAAGAGGCACTGTTGGTATCCTAGGGGCTGAGGGGGCCCTGAGCACTCTGCATGGGAATAGGGGGTTTGGGGAGACCATGCCCCATTAACCCAGAAATTCTAAACAGAATCTCTTATGTTAATAATTAGAAATACACATCAAAGATGGGCAACATATTCAGAAACAATATAAATGTCCTAAAATGGTGATTTAAAGTAAATCACAATTGGATATTGTACAGCCATTAAGTGTCATACAATACTATGCAAAGTGAAAGAGGAGATAAGTTATACTGATAATAGGATTCCAATTTTGTTAGGGAATGAAAGGAAATATATTGGAATATATTCAGATTAGCTGGAGAGTTGAAATAGCTCTTTTCTCTTTTACATGTGAATTTTCTACCACAGCATGTTAGTTTCGTAATCGAAAACCACACTAGACAAGGGGCATGGTCACAAGCGGTGTTTCCATCTGCTCTGTTTCTCTGTACTCCACAGATGTGTTAGCTTCCGGGTTTGACAATAGCACAATGTATGCGCAACCCTCCATAGCAGTACACACCATTGGTGTGATCTTTGCTTTTCTGTGAGTTGACTGGTATAAAAACTTGTTTGTAACTTGGCTGTGTGAACCAAACTGAAAAGTCTGTTGAACTTTTGAACTAGTCTTCCCCTGGGCTACAGTAGACTCACCTTCTCAGAAGCAGTGGCAAGTTTGGTTCCACTTGCATCAAAAGCCAATGCTGCTAAAGGACTGTCATGAGCAGGAATCATGTTTGCAGCTCTCTAAAATGGGGAAACCAATGAAACATGAATGAAATGCAGTGGGAGCCTGTGCCCTGTGCCACCATTTGGTCATTAGGTTAAAAGCACACTATGGGTGGCACCTGTGGCTCAGTGAGTAGGGCACCGGCTCCATATACCAAGGGTGGCAGGTTCGAAGCCAGCCCCAGCCAAACTGCAACAAAAAAAAAAATTGTCGGGCGTTGTGGCAGGCGCCTGTTGTCCCAGCTACTTGGGAGGCTGAGGCCAGAGAATTGCTTGAGCCTAAGAGTTTGAAGTTGCTGTGAGCTGCGACGCTATAGCACTCTACTGAGGGTGACATAATGACACTCAAAAACCCACGCACTATGGAGAGGATTGCTTGAGGCAAGGAGGCCAAAACCAGCCTGGGCAACTAGTGAGATCTTGTGTATACACAAAACTAAAAAGTTAGTCAGATATGGTGGCACATGCATGTAGTCTCAGATATTCAGGAGGCTGAGGTAGGAGGATCACTTCAGCCAGGAGTTCAGGTGAGCTATAATGCCACTGCTAGCCCAGGCAATACAGCGAGACCTCCTCTCCAAAAGGTATTAATGAATAAATAAAGAGCTACCCAAGTAGAAAAGAAACCTTACCAAATTAATTGTATCGAAGACCTGCACCTCTCCAATGGTTGCACTCCCTGGGTATGCCAAGTAACAATTGTCATTGTTTATTGACAGTGCACACAAGCCTGTGAATAATACCCAGAGAGCAAAATGCAAAGTCTGAGAGGATGTTCAAGTTGTTACATATAATTTAACATTTAATTAACAAAGCATGTAAAAATAAAAAACAGCTCTGATATAACTTTGCATTTGTGTATTCAAGTTCTGTACCCCTGAACCACCACCTTAGGTGACACCTGTATCATGAATAGATTATAGGCCTTTGGTCTGAAATGATCAGTAACCTCAAACTTGAAAGTTGATCAAACCAATGAGTTTATATGGTTCACAAGACCAGCATTAGTAGGAAGGAAGGTTGGTTTAAGATCAATACTTTTAAAATCCGTCTCATCTGTGGAACCTATAAAGAGAAAAAAGTGTCTCACCTATAACTACCTTTAAAATGCAAAATCAGAAAAATGGAATTCTCTTCTCACAAATTAACTCACCTGCAGGGTTTGGAGGGGTCTCTCTGATGGTATGCAGTACCTTCATGTCCCGGATGTTGTGTATATATAGAGATTCTTCCAGGCATACTATCAGCCTCTACAAAGGAGAGGTGAAAGACAAAACCAAATATGAAGAAATATGCAGTACATCCACACCCTCAATCTCTACTTAACCGACTCCTAGACAAAGGTGGTCTCTATTCCTTCTCCAACATCATGCAGACTGGGTATAGGAGGTGCAGAGGATACACAAGTTTCTACTACTGCTCAAGTAGTCCAGAGCCCACTCCCTGCCAGTTCTACCAGAAATTTTAACAAGGTGATTTAATTCAGTACTATACAAACTGATAAAACTGCAGCTAAGAAAGGTATGCTTTGGATAGACTTAGCAAAGGTAAGCTGCTTTTAAAAACTGGTATTGAATGATGTATAGGCAAGACAAAAATAAAAATTTAGAGATTTTTTTTTTTCCTGAGTCAGGTTCTCCCTCTGTCACCTGGGCTAGAGTGCAGTGGCATCCTCACAGGTGTGAGGCACTGCACTCAGGTGGGATTTTGAAAAAGCATAAAATTTTGGCTGGGTGTGGTAGCTCAGGTTTGTAACCCTAGCACTCTGGGAGGCCCAGGCAGGAGGACTGCCTAAGCTCAGAAGTTTGAGACCAGCCTAAAACAAACTGAGACCCCCATCTCTACTAAAAATAGAAAACTTGGCTAGGGGTGCCTGTAGTCCCAGCTATTTGGGAGGCTGAAGTAGGAGAATTGCTTAAACCCAGGATTTGAGGTGGCTGTAAAATCTAGCCTGGGGCAACAGAGTGAGACTCTGGTCTCAAAAGATAAAGTATAAAACTTTATTTTGCACTCAGATTATTTTGCAGTGGTTGCTCCATAGGAAATGAATGTAAACTTGTAGATGATATATCAAGAGGATTATTTATGCAAGAAAGATGCCTTAGCACACACATGGTGCTGCATTAGATGGACATGAATGTACATTTGTATGTTTTAAATGTAAAAATGTTCATGGTACTGTGTCCTATAATTTCTCATTTTAACCATCTTTGTTACTTAACAGACCAATTCCTAGTTTTAATCATGTACACTAGAGGGCCACACTACAACTACTTTGTCCAGTTACCCCGTCTCAGCACACAGCTCTGGCTGTTACAGCATGCTACCAAACACATTCTGTACCAATGCTTATTCCACTGGCCCTGCTTAAGACACTGTTGTGAATAGAAAGTGATGAAGGATCTTGTGGACAGTGCTGTTATTCTGTGAGCCAGGATAAGCTAGGAGGCAGTCTCAGGAAATAAACTCCAGTGCAATTTCTACTTTGTGCCAGATATTCTTGTTAGTTTTGGGGAACATTAAGAAAAATAATAAATCTTTCACCTTAAATTAAAAGTTACATTAACAATTTACAAAAGGAAAAGAATCGAACAGGTTTTTAAAATAACATTTATAAAGGCAAAAGAACGTAATAAGTTAAAAGCCACGCTATCAACCCTAAGGATGATCAGACGAATGCTTGCATGGAAATAGTCCAGCAAAGGCAAGGGCATAAACAGAATGTTTCACAGAATGGTCTGGGCAAAGCTGGTATGACAAGAAAACAGAGAAGAGCAGGGTGGTGGGAAGAAGGATTAGTGGCGAGCAACACGGGGCAGGCAACATCGAGGTGGCTGAGATGGGGCGTCACTCACCTGCCTGTTGAGCTTCACAGCCAGTATCGTGTTGGAGTAGCTGTAGTTGCAAATCTCGGTTCCCTTCTTAAAGTGGCAAACCTTTAGCTTCCTGGGGGCTTTGAGGCTAACGATGGCCACTAAACTGCTTGAGAACAATCTTTCTACAATGCACACATCTTCAGTATCAGCTGAAATGAGAAAAGTACATACATGGAGACATGTACATATACACACAGGCAGAATCTGCTCACAGACAAATGTGTGCTGAAATAACAGAATGGAGCCCTGAGGGTGCCTCAGATCCCATCAGAGCAGCATGAGACAGCCTAGGGAGTCTGAAGTTATGACCACCTAGAGCCTACAGAATGTTTCTACCATAAAAAAGGATGTCCCTATATGAAAGTTCACACAAAAGACAGATTACAGAGTTACTTGAAAGAATTCCTTTAAATAAGCTGTTGCTGGATTTTAATGATGTAACTTAAAAACACACTAGTTTAGGAACCAAACTACTAGATAAAGTAAAAGACTAAGATAAGATATAAGGGCCCACACAGATCTGAAAGCCCAATATGGTGAGCACCAGCCTAGGTATTAACACACTGACATTAAAGAGTTTATATACCCAACATGGCATAACACAATTATTTTAAAAAATTGTTAAATTCTGCTATTAGTCATGTGCTACTTAACACTGGACTTACGTTCTGAAAATGTGTCGTTAGGGCAATTTTGTCACTATATGAACATCAGAGTACACTTAGACAAACCTAGATGGTCTAGTAAGTTACACCCCAGGAGTATGGGATAGCCTACTGCTCCTGGGCTAAAACCAGCACAGCACATTACTGTGCTGAGCACTGCAGGCAGTTCTAACATGATGACAAGGATTTGTGCACCTAAAAGAATGTAAACACAGAAAAAGGACAGTGAAAGTAACAGTATTATAACCTATGGGACCAGTCATCATCTGAAACGTTATGTGGAATGTGACTACTCAGAACAGATGGTAACAAGTGCATAAGTCTAAGTTCTTCATAGTAGTTTATTCACAGTTGCTTTTATCAATCGACATATATCTTTTTTCCGACAATAGCAAGCAAATCTGTATTTAAAAGGAACAAAAGCAAGCAACTGCCACAACTTGGGAGATGCCAGAGGTGAGGGATCCAAAGAGGTCAGGGACCCAGTTTGTAGCTTCTCTGCCTGGCAACATCTCAGAGGGAGCAACAACCACCCCCACCCCCCCGGACCCCCACCTTCCCGAATCAGGAGGTACTGCCAGCACGCAGAGGTGTCGCCTCTGCCTGCTTCTATCAACAGATGCATCTCAAGCTCTGGGAACAGTGCTGGGTACACAGTAGTGCCAGAGCCTGGACTAACCAAGTTCAAGAAACAGATATATAACCTAGTAAAAATAATCTCCTTGAGGACCAGATCAGGCCTCTCTCCCCCTCAGGAGACTGATGCAGACACCAAGCCACAAACAAGGATCTGCAGCACGTCAGAAGGAGGGCTGAAGGCAAATTCCATGGCTGTGCCCATACGCCACCAGGGGCCCGAGTCCCTCCCTCCATTGGCCACCCAGTCTCTCACCCTTCAGTCTTCCTGCTCTCAGTGTTTGGGCTGCACTACTCAGCTGCATCCTACACTTGGGATTTCCAGCAGCCACCACAGTTACTGCTGAGAATCTGGGCAGTGGTTTAGCAAAAGAGCTGCTAGGCTGAAGGTCCCAACACAAGTGTGTTGGCCCGTTCACAGCTGTACTCTTGTCTAAGGTTGACTGGCCCAGAGGAAGAGCTCCTTATATTCTGGGTCAGATGGCTGAAAATGGACCTCATGAGTAGATTTGGGATATTCTCCAAATTCTTCAAAACACCATTAAAAAAAAAACAACTCTTAAAATAGGGTCATATCTAAAATATTATTCTCCTTTGTGAATCACTGAAGTGACATTGTCCCCAAGTGCTATGTGTAAGTATTAAAACTGGTCTTGGTAAAGTCCAACTGCACTCATTCCACCAGATGCATCGGGCAAGCACTCAGTACTGTGTACTATGGTCCATGGTGAGTGCTGGGGACATGACAGTAACCCAGAGATGTGGGTGCCTCAGGAAAGTCAGCTTAAAAATATGATTCTGGTGTCAGCTCTGCTGTCATTAGTTATAAGACCTGGTACCAACTTCCTTAATGATGAAATCAGAATTGGACTTACAGCTTAATTCAAGGATTGAGTTATACAGGAAAACCTGACATAGACATAATTGGTGTTCTGACTAAATATGTAAATTGTGTTTAATCCATGGGTCCTCTAATCAATGGTGAACATATTTCCAGGTATAGTGGATCCTCATTATTCACACATGCTGTATCTGGGATTCTGCCTACTAAAGTCACAGTGTTTCCCCAGTTGTCAGTGGACATGCATGTGGTGGTGACAAAGCTGAGATGCATGCACATTCTGAGGTCCTATTGGCAATGTTCCCTTTTCACACAGAGACAACTATCCTTTTTTTGTGGCCTACTTAGTGTTACTTTTCACATATTTGTGCTTTTTATTGGTGATTTTGCTGTTTAAAATGCCCCCCCAATCACAGTGCTGCATGCTGTCTAGTGCTCCTAAGTACGAATAGATTGTGGTAGATCTTATGGAGAAAATACGTGTGTTAGAAACACTTTGCTCTGGTTGGAGTTATAGTGCTATTTGGCCAGGAGTTCAATGTCAATGAATCAATAATACAGATTTAAATAAGCTGCTTTTAAACAACACACATAAGACAAGGTTATGTGTTATTTGATGAAAATGTGACCAGTGTGGGTGGCGCTCTGTGGCTCAGTTGGGTAGGGCACCGGCCCCATATACCGAGGGTGGTGGGTTCAAACCCAGCCCCGGCCAAACTGCAACAAAAAAATAGCCAGGCATTATGGCAGGCACCTGTAGTCCCAGCTGCTCAGGAGGCTGAGGCAAGAGAATCGCCTAAGCCCAGAAGCTGAAGGTTGCTATGAGCTGTGTGACGCCACAGCACTCTACTGAGGGTGATAAGGTGAGACTCTGTCTCTAAAAAAAAAAAAAGAAAATGTGACCAGAGGCTCAAGAGAACCTAACCCTGCACTTTGATGGGCGAGTCATTCACTAATTCAGTGTTCGTACAACTTTATAGACTGAATAACGGGAATTGACTATTTTTTCTTCTCCAAAGAATAAATTTTTACTGCTTTGCCTAGTACACCTTTATTTATTTACCACACCCATTTACCACATACATGCACCTGCTATCTCAAGACAGGAGGCTGAAGAAAAATGGGCCAATGCCTTGGGCAGCAGTGGACAGTTAAAGGTCAGGAACAAAAGGAGGAGCCAGCTAAGCAGACTGAAAAGGAGAGAGACCATGATCCTATATGAGACAGAAGGCACAGCCACCCCAGGAGAGGGTTTCTGAAGAACAGCAAGTGGTCAACCGCATACAGTGCTACTCGGTAGTTAAGATGGATCAAGACACATTCACTCAATCTGGTAACATGAAACTTACCTGGAGACGTTGACAAATCTGATGGTGGTGTAGAGGCAGAATGCTTTGAGCTAAAATGTGAAAGGCAGGTGAGGAAGTGAAGAAGTATCTCAGGCAACTACCTGGAGAGGCTGTCTCATGAAGAAGCAGAAATGTTGGCAGGGACAGGAGGGATATGAGTGGTCAGGGGAAGTTTATGTTTTCAAACACAGATGCTACTAGATATACTGAGAGACTGACAATGCAACAAGGACAGGACAACTGAAGAAGTGAACCACTTATTACACTGGATGTCAATGTAATCCAGCAGGGCTGCTTTCAATAAGAGTCCCTTCTCCTGGTTTGAATGGGAGGAAGAGATAAAGCTGTGTAGAGATAAAGGTGTGTTGGTCATTTGAAAGAGGAAAGAAGATAATTCCATGCTCAGCACCAGCTTCTCTCTGAAGCACTAGTAGTAACACTAGCTTGAGGGGATGGAGGTAGGAGGTTTAACAAGTGAGGGTGGTATGAAAGCTAATCCTAAACTCAAATGATCCTTCTGCCTGAACCTCCCAGGAAGGTAGGATTACAGGCATGAGCCGTCATAGACAGCTCCTAAAGCAAATTTGTTTTATTTTCAAGACAGAGTCTCATTTTGTTACCTTTGGTAGACTACCCTGGCGTTACAGCTCGCAGCAACCTCAAACTCTTGGGCTAAAGCGATTCTCTTGTCACAGCCTCCCAAGTAGCTGAGACTACAGGCGCCCGCCAGAATACCTGGCTATTTTTGTTGTAGTTCTTGCTGTTGTTTAGCTGGCCCAAGCTAGGTTTGAACCCCCCAGCTCCTGTGTATATGACTGGCACCCTAACCACTGAGCTACAGGTGCCAAGCCAATACTCAATATCATTAAGTAATCAATTCTCAAATTCATCTGTAGGCCCAATCTCACCCTTTTCATAATCATGGCAGGATTTCTAGTAGACATTAAAAGCTAATTTTAAATTTTATATGGAAAAGCAAAGGACCTAGACTATCCAAGGGTATCCTGAAAAAGAAAAAAGCTGAAGACTGATAAATAGATTAATGTAAGAGAATAAAGAACCCAGAAATAGTCCCACACTTATAGAATTGTTTTAAAGCATCAAAGTGTATCTGTGAGAGAAGAAAAATCTTCAACAAATGTCAATAGGAATTCATAAAGAAAATTAGCCTGAACTCATACTTTATAACATACACAAAAATTTGAGGTGACCACCAGCCTAAACATTAAACCTTTGCTTTTCAGATTGCAGGAATATGTGGCTTTGTCAACCTTTGTTATCTATAACCTTCCTTATATCTCTTCATGCACTGCCCCAAAATATAAGACAAAGTTGTACAAATTTCTACACTAAAAACAAAGAACTGGTGCTTTACGGAGCACCTCCGTAAAAACAAAACCAAAAAACCTCCGTAACCTCCGTAAAAACAAAACCAAAAAACCCACAACATTTTAGCTTTTATATATTTAAACTATAAAACTTTCAAACAACATAGGAGAATATCTTCATGATTTGAGGGTAGACAAAGGATACTTAGAACACAGACAGTAAAAATCATTAAAAGAACCCCCACAAATCAGAACTGCATCGATTTTTTTTTTTTTTTTTTTTTTTTTTTGGCAGAGCCTCAAGTTGTTGCCCTGGGTAGAGTACCGTGGCATCACAGCTCACAGCAACTTCCAACTTCTGGGCTCAAGCAATTCTCTTGCTTCAGCCTCCCAAGTAGCTGGGACTATAGGCATCCATCCCAACACCTGGCCATTTTTTAGTTGTAGCTGTTGTTGTTTGGCAGGCCCAGGCTGTATTCAAATCCATCAGCTCTCATGTATGTGGCTGGGCCTTAGCCGCTTGAGCTATAGGCGCCGAGCCAGAACTGCATCAGAATTAAAAACATGAGCTCAAAAGACAAGGAAATAGGCAAGCCACAGATTGAGAAGAACATACCTGACAAAAGACTGGTATCCAGTATATCCAAAGAATTCTAATAACGCAATACTAAAAAGACAAATAAAAAGGGACAAAAGACTGCAACAGAAATTTCACAAACGAATATATATAATGGCCAATAAGCACATGAAAATGTTCAACATGATTAGTCATCAGGGAAATTCAAATTAAAACCACAGTGAGTTATTACATCCATCAGAATGGCCAAAGTGAAAAAGACTACTAACACCAAATGTTGGTGAGAATATACAGCAATCAAAACTTACGCAGCACTGCTGGAACAACAAATGGTACAGCCACTTAGGAAAAGGGTCTGAGAGCTTCTAAAAGTAAATACACCTACCCAGCTATTCTACTAAAATATTTACCCAAGATAAATGAGAACATATATACACACAAAAAACATGTACAAGCATGTCCACAGAACTTTATTCATAGTAACTAAACTAGCCAGATGTCCATCGATAAGAGGAGTAATAAACAAGCTGTCATATATTCATACACTGGGCAAATCTCAGAAACATGAAGCTAAACGAAAGGAATGTTATTGAAAAAGTAGATGCTATGTTTATATGAAGTGTGAGAACAGGTAAAACTAATAGGAAAAACCTAGAACACTGCCTCTTGGGGGTAGAGGGAGCAGAAGGGAGCTGAGAGAACGGGGAACATTCTGGAATAATGGTGAACCTTGATAGGGTTTTAGTTTGTAAGACGTAGGCATTTGTCTACATCTTACAGAATGTTTACTTAAGATTTGTGCATTCCATTGTATGTAAATTTTACCTTAAAAGGAAAAAAAAGCAAACACTGAACTCCATTTAGTAAAACCAGATCTATGTGTTCCTGGATCCCAAAGCCAAAGTTGCCAGTACTTGAGTAGTTATTTTTTCTTACTCTTACACCTTTAGATCTTTCTCTAGGATTTCTTCTGCCTTGGCCCCTCTGTGCAGTAGACTGTAATCTTCTCATTTCTCCTAATGCCAAAGGATCTGAAGTGCATCTAGCTTTGAAAACACAAGGGTCTGGCCTGTGAATACTCCAATGCCTTGGCTGCCTAGGTCAGTCTGCTTCTACACCCACCCCCCACCGCATATTGAGGCAGAGGCTTCCAGAAGCGAAGTTCTAGTATGGAGTTCTCCGTTTCAACTTGATCCTGCCCCATGATGGGAAATGGAAGACAGCTATCTTTCTGTCGTTTAGTTTTAAATAATATTTTTCTATTTTCTCCCCTAGAGAAGGGGACAGGATCTTGCTCTGTTGTCCAGGCTGGAGTCCAGTGTCATCATTATAGCCCCCTTCTAGGCTCAAGGGATCCCTCCCTCAGCCTCCTGAGTAGCTGGAACTATACAGCACTGCACCCATTTCTCAACTGTTTCTTCTTTACTAAAGTTTTGAAGAGAACTCATCTTGACATTTTGCCCCTAAATACTCCACTAAAAGCCCTCTAAATAAATAAGGATATAGGAAAAATGTCTTTTCTGGTCACAAAATAGAAGTGGAAGATTTCTTACATCAAATAAACTCCTTGGAGGATCAAGTGCTTAATGTAAAACATGACATAAAATTATTAGAAGACAACATCAGAAAATGTTTTTAGGAAGAAATCTTTCTAGTATTCAGAAGCCTTACACAAAAAGACCAATACATCTGAGTATAAAAAAAAAAAAAAAAATCAAGACTTTAAAGAATGGCAAAAAGAACCATAAACAAGGTCAAAAAGCAAATGTCAAGAAAAAAATATTTACAGCCAGGTGCAGTTGATTAAGCCTATAATCCTAGCACTCTGCGAGGCTGAGGCTGGAGGATTGCTTGAGCTCATGATTCCAGACTAGGCTCAGCTAAGTGAGACCCTGTCTCCACTAAAAATTGAAAACTTAGCTGGGTGTTGTGATGGGAGCCTGTAGTCCCAGCTACTTGGGAGGCTGAAGCAAAAGG
Organism: Loris lydekkerianus; assembly: GCA_963574355.1. Taxonomy (NCBI): domain Eukaryota; kingdom Metazoa; phylum Chordata; class Mammalia; order Primates; family Lorisidae; genus Loris; species Loris lydekkerianus. Next base: position 7,538 of record CAUYPK010136188.1, on the reverse strand, counting down.
ACTGCTTGAGTCCAGGAGATTGAGGTTGCTGTAAGCAGAGCAAAGCTAACAGCACAGCACTCTAGCTGGGGCAACAGAGTGAGACTGTCTCAAAAAAAAAAAAAAAAAAAAAAAAAGTACAACCCGTTAACAACTGGCTAATTTGCTTTAAATGAGTAAGAGATAAATAACCCAACAGAAAAACAGGTAAAGGACATAATCAGGCAAATAGCAAATGAACCCCCCCCCCCCCCAACCACACATGGTTAGTTTCGGTTGGTTTAAGAATTGTTAATAATTACAGCAAATGAATATATTTTAAAATCTTAGATTCTCTCGGCTTGGCACCTGTGGCTCAAGCGGCTAAGGTGCCAGCCACATACACCTGAGATGGCGGGTTTGAATCCAGCCTGGGCCCTCCAAACAACAATGACGGCTGCAACCAAAAAATAGCCGGGTGTTGTGGTAGGTGCCTGTAGTCCCAGCTACTTGGAAGGTGGAGGCAGAATTGCTTGAGCCCAGGAGTTAGAGGTTGCTGTTAGCTGTGATGCCACAGCACTCTACCCAGGGCGAAAGCTTGAGGCTCGGTCTCAAAAAAACAAAAAAACTCAAGATTCCTGAAAATGGTTTTTTTTTTTTTTTTTTTTTTTGAGACAGAGCTCACCCAGAGTTGCCCTAGGTAAACTGCCGTGGGGTTGTAGCTCACAGCATCCTCAAACTCTGGGGCTCAAGCCATCCTCTTGCCTCAGCCTCCCAAGTAGCTGGGACTATAGGCACCCACCACAATGCCCAGCTGGTTTTTCTATTTTTGGTAGACATGGGGTCTTGCTCTTGCTCAGGCAGGTCTCAAACTCCTGAGCTCAAGCACTCCACCCACCTTCGCCTCCCAGAGTGCTAGGGTAACAGGCCTGAGCCATGATGATTGGCCATAACGCGAATTAGCATTGGTGGGGTGTGGGAAATAGTGACCATTCTTGCTCTGTTCATAGAACATAAACTGGTACTATCACTTTTAAGGGCAACTTGGCAATCAATGTCTATCAGTTTTAAAATATGGTTATCTATTGATCCTGTATTTCCAACTCTGAAAATTCATCTTATGGGGATGTACTCAACAAGTACTCAAGATGTTCACCCAGCAATTCCACTCCTCTAGGTACCATTTGCAGGCACAGTAACTTGTTAGGTTTCTTAGCAGCATTATTCACAATGGCCACAAAATGGTAACAACCTAAATGTCCATCAAATGATGAACAAAACATAGCATTATTCAGCAATAAAAAGAAATGAAAAACTGATACATGCCATACCATGGATGAACTATGAAAACACTCTAAATGAAATTCAGTCATATAGGATTCCATTTATCTGCAAAGTCCACAGTGGCAAACTGATAGAGGCAGAAAGCAGATTAGCAGTTGTGCAGGGCATGGGGGGAGGTAGATGGGAGGAAGCAGGGAGGGGCTCCCAATGGACTCAGGGTTTCTTCGAGGGGCGATAAAAATGTTTTAAAATTAGATTATGATAGGTTGCAGAACTTAGCAAACACAGTAAAACCCACTGAATTGTATACTATAAAGAGGTAAATTTATTTTATAGTACATAAATTACATTTTAAAAAGTAGTTTTAAAAAACGTTATGCAGCCTACTGCAGAAATTTAAACTTTGGCTAACAATATCTATTGCAATAAGTATGTGAAGTAAGGTAGCAGGGGACTTTGTGTTTTTTGGGGGGGTTTTTTGAGACAGAGTTTCACTACGTCACCCTCGGTAGAGTGTCGTGGCATCACAGCGCACAGTAACCTCCAACTCTTGGGTTTAAGCAATTCTCTTGCCTCAGCCTCCCAAGTAGCAGGGACTACAGGCGCCCGCCACAATGCCCGGCTATTTTTTTTGTTGCAGTTCTTTTAGCTGGCCCGGGCTGGGTTCAAACCCACCACCGTTGGTGTATGTGGCTGGTGCCATAACCACTGTGTTATAGGCGCCGACCCAGCAGAGGACTTTGAATATCAAGTTGTGCCACCTATAAGAACATGGGCAGAGACAGGACAGAAGCAAAGTGTCAGGGTAGATCACAAAGACCATGTGTCTACCGGTAGGCTTCAATAGTTTCCAAAACTACTAATAATGGTAAATATTGAGTTTTCTGGAGGAAATATCTGTAACTTTCATCAGATTTCCAAAGAAGTCAGTAACCAGAAAAAGGATTAGCACTCTGGAAAAGGCAGATGAATGATTTGAACACATTTTTGTCCACACTTAAAAGCAGCAATAACTATAATGCAAAAGAACTCAGTGCCAAGTGCCCTTTTAGTCTTATGAACCAAATTGCCTACATTTGTTCAGAAATACACTTTTCCTAAAGCAATCTAATTTTATATGTTGTTAGTGATTTCGATTGATTGCCATTTTTCTATTGCATTATTTCAAGAAGCTCTAACATTTTTATATTACACTTTACACCCAAAAGAACATTTAAACATACAAACATACATGGAATCCACATACCCAGAACAATCATTTTCCATTCAATTGAAGCATAGACCATTTAGCCTCCCATGAAAACAATGAATCAGGCTGGTTTAAGTGAACGACATTACAATCAAGGAAAAGCAAAAGAAACTAGGCTGCACTTGTGTAATTATTCAAGATGGCATGTTACCAGGACACGGTTTCTAGGGAGCACTCAGGCTGACAGAAAGTTTGAACATAAACTTCAGGGACCTCTAATGTCTAAGGCCACACTTTTCAAGACTCACTCTAGGTGGCTTCCACCACAGTTTCTGCCAAACGTTCTTCTTAAGAGATTGACTACCTAAAATTTAAGCAACTAATTACTTGATTTAAGAAGATGTTATTTTGCTTCTGTTAGCACGGTGTATAGCTAGCAATGATAAAACTCCTTAAGTGGGAAGGTAAGAGTGAAGCCAATAAATAATCCACTTCCATAAGTGCCTCAAGCTCCAGGATTTAAGTTAGGAGCCCAAGGCTCCATCACACCAGATCCAGGCAGAGAAAGCTTAGAAGAGATTCTCCTCTGTAAGACACATTACTAGAACTCTCACTGAAATTAATATTCCACCCAGTGCCCGGCCTGTCAAATAGGAATAACGTGAGAAAGAACCATTTCTCATACTTTAAAATAAGATGACAGCCCGTAAAGTAAATGATGATTAGTTTTTTGGTTCGGCAAGAAGGTTGAAAAAAAGGTGTCATATGTCAATGGATGCATTTCTATAATCAACATATATTCTAGTCATTTCTGCTGAGTTAAAGAACAGTCTGCTTGCATTGAGTTTCAGAATTAAATGCTTAAGTTATGTTTTCCTAGCTCAGAAAAAGCAAAGAAAATACACAACGTAGGATTTGAAAAAGCCAACTTCTAAACTTTTGTGGTATTTTACAAATAATAAATCCATATCCTTCATTTACTTTGCCTAACAGCACAGAATATTGTTGCAGTAATATTTTAGGAAAGAGAGACCACATAATTGTGAATTTTATGTCTTTAAAACAAGAAATCCATACAGAGATAAAGAACAGTAAAAATATGGGGCATACATAAGAAACAGGCAAAGCATTACCTGGGAGTTCTTGCAACTTTCGAGTTTAAAGTTATAATTGTGTAAAAAGAAAATACAGCAGAACTTCTCCAGTTGACCACCACCTTAAGGTGATCTAATTTTCACAGACATGTCAGTACAGTAGGCCTGGCTCCTAATGCGAACTACCTCCATATGCTGACCAGTTTGTTACAGTCCCTCCGGTGGTCAATTTACAGAGATTTTACTGTATCTTCCAATGTTGCTAGGCAAAGGGTTTTTGTTTTGTTTTGTTTTACTGAATAAATGAAAGAAGAGAAAGTAGTTGACAATCATGTTTTTCTCTAAAACCAGATCTGGCTCATTCTTTCTTTAGTAGCAACTATGGCTGATAGCAATGATCTGATTTTATGATGGATTATTCAGAGTGATAAGGGTATGAGCTAATACTAAGCCTAAACTAAATATCAAAACATGAAGTAATAAATTTTTTTGCTCTGAGTCTACCTACAGAAAAATGCTAGAAAACAATCTTGACATTCAGTAAAGTTTTCTAAGTGAGTCTTTTATCTATTCAACAAAAGCATGTGAAAGACAGAAAATAAATGTTCTAGGAACACAACAATACAGAATCAGTATTAACCTTCAAAATGTTCTTTGCCCATTTCATCTATTTTATTTATCTGTTTATTTATTTGAGACAGTCTCACTGTGTTGCCTTCAGTAGAGTGCTGTGGCATCACAGCTTACAGTAACCTCTAACTCTTGGGCTTAAGCGATTCTTTTGCTTCAGCCTCCCACGTAGCTGGGACTACAGGCACTTGACACAATGCCCGGCTACTTTTTGGTTGCAGTTGCTAGTGTTGTTTAGCAGGTCCAGGCTGGGCTTGCACCTGCCAGCCTTGGTGTATGTGGCCAGCACCCTACTCACTTAGCTACAGGTGCCGAGCTTTATCATCTATTTTTAAGGGCCATACTTCACAAATAACATAGTAATTGATACACTACCTTACCATGTTGCTCAGTAAATATCTACTCTTTTTAAAAGATACTACCAAGACAGAGTATTTTGTTTCACCAAAGACCTCTGAAAAAATGAGGCACTAAAAGCCAGTAAATAAACTTCAGTTTGAGGACAGTAAAGAGCAGATTTTGGTATCCTCACATGCTTTCTAAGCGCTGGGCCTCCAATGGGTGGGGGAAAGTACCGGATGACCTTAGTGACTACATCAACAATTTAACAGTACAATTCAGGCACCTAATTTGGATACAGACTTAAATGTTTCAGTCATTTGTAAGAGGCCCAAGGAACCCTTTTTCCAGAGACAGGACTATCCTCTTCAAAGAAATACCCTGGGCGCCTGTAGTCCCAGCTACTTGGAAGGCTGAGGCAAGAGAATCGCCTAAGCCCAAGAGTTGGAGGTTGCTGTGAGCTGTGCTGCCACAGCACTCTACCGAAGGTGACTCTAAATAAAAAAATAATAATAATATTATGACCACTGAACTCCTTTTTCCAGAGATAGGACTATCCTCTTTGAAGAGATACCCTGCAGGAAACAATCCACGTGGGCTCATGGGCGGTAGGCAGCCAGTATGGAGACCCTCAGGAACACTGACACCCACCTCAAATAAAGCAGCTCTAGTTCATATCTATTTTATCATCCAGATCACACCTTCCAGCCTATACTGTAGAGGAAAGGCTCTCAGGAAGATTCAGTAAGCACTGGAAAGCAAGTATTAAGACAAGAAACGGAGTAGTCTCAGCCAGCCAGCAGGAACCATGAGTCAGAAACACTGACTATAAGAGTTCTGCTCCCTAAAAAGGGCCTGGGTGCTTGCCTTTGGGGGCAATAACAAGAAAGGGATAGTTGGGGAGAGTTAGATACACTCCACTAATAAGAGAGGAGGCCAGAGCCTGGGAAGGAGCCTGAAAGGCTCCTCACTTCCTGGTGGGCCAGAATTCCTCAACTCCAAGTAATTGGCAAAAAGAAATGACTTTTCTTAAAAATTTGAGACAGAGTCTCACTCTACCACCCTAGGTAGAGTCACAGCTCACAGCAATCTCAAACCGTTGGATTAAGCCATCCTTTTACCTCAGCCTCCTGAGTAGCTGGGACTATAGGCACTCACCACAACACCCAGATAGTTTTTCTATATTTAGTAGAGACGGGCTCTCACACTTGTTACAGGATGGTCTTGAACTTCTGAGCTCAGGCAATCCACCCACCTCTGCCCCCCAGAGTGCTAAAATTATAGGTGTGAGGCACCGTGCTCTGCCAGAAATGACTTTCCCCCAGTGTCTTCATCTCATGTCATCGGGGAGTTATCTAAGTCTGTGTGTGCTTGCTATTGTATCACAAGCCTGTTATTTGACACAAATACATTTACTTTTGGTCCTACATTCTAAGACAAGTGTGAGTAGGAGCTTTATGAATACTGCTCTCCAGCAGTTAGAATGGGGCTGGCATGTAAATGTACACTGAGTGAACAGAAACAGGAGTGAACGTGAGACGACTATTCACATTAACTCAAAGAACCTCCTCGGTTCAAGAGGTATCAATAGGAAAGTAGAATTTCAAAATGTAACACCAAACCATAGTGCAAGCAAAGTTGATAAAACTTAGGAAGGAAATACTGGCATTGTCAATAATGAGGAACCCCACTTCCCCAAAACCTCCTGTACATAATTAAAGTGATAAAGATTAACTCCCTGAACCCACATTACGGTACGACTAATTATAAGAAAAATATTAGGGGGTGGTGCCTGTGGCTCAGTGAGTAGGGCACCAGCCCCATACACCGAGGGTGGTGGGTTTGAAACCAGCCCCAGCCAAATTGCAATAAAAAATAGCCGGGTGTTGTGGCGGGCACCTGTAGTCCCAGCTACTTGGGAGGCTGAGGCAAGAGAATCACCTAAGCCCAAGAGTTGAAGGCTGCTGTGAGCTGTGCTGCCCCGGCACTCCACTGAGGGTGACTCTAAATAAAAAAAAAGAATAATATGACCACTGAACTCCTCAATCCCTGTAAAAAAGATTCTTAAACTTAGGTCAGGGACATGGGAAGGCCCGAGTTTGTTTGAAATATTACATGCAGAGGAGGAGAAAATATTTACAAGCCACATTGTCTGGCCAAAGACTACCAGAGGTCCTCAAACTTTTTATTTAAACAGGGGGCCAGTTCACTGTCCCTCAGACCATTGGGAGGGCCAGACTATAGTTTAAAAAACAAAACAAAACTATGGACAAATTCCTATGTACACTGCACATATCTTATTTTGAAGTAAAAAAAAAAAACAAAACGGGCACAAATACAATCACACCGCCTCATGTGGCCCGCGGGCCATAGTTTGAGGACCCCTGAAAGAACTCTCAAGGCTGGGTGTGGTGGGTCATGTCTGTAATCCTAGCTGGGAGGCCAAGGCAGGAGGAATGCTTGAGCTCAAGTGATAGCAGCCTGAGCAAGAGTGAGATCCTGTCTTTACAAAAATAGAAAAAAAAAAGGGGGGACAGCACCTGTCTCTTAGTGGGTAGGGTGCCGGCCCCATATACTGAGGGTGGTGGGATTCAAACCTGGCTCCGGTCAAACTGCAACAAAAAAATAGCCAGGTGTTGTGGCGGGCGCTTGTAGTCCCAGCTACTAGGGAAGCTGAGGTAAGAGAATTGTCTAAGACCAGGAGTTGGAGGTTGCTGTGAGTTGTGTGATGCCAAGGGTGATAAAGTGAGACTCTGTCTCTACACACACACACACACACACACACACACACACAAAATACACAATAGAAAAAAAAAATAGCAGGCTATTATGGCAGATACCTATAGTACCAGCTACTCAGGAAGCTGAGACAAGAGGACTGCTTGAACCCGGAAGTTTGAGGTTGCTATGAGCCAGGCTGATGCTATGGCACTCTAGCCTGGAGCAACAGAGTGAGACTGTCGCCCCCCCCCCCCCCCCAACAACCTCCCCACCACAACTCACAAAAAACTAAAAAAACTGGCCACAAAAAAAGTCGGACACTC
>CAUYPK010136184.1:0-78475 GCA_963574355.1 Loris lydekkerianus | reverse complement strand
GATGGAGGAGTGAGGTGTTTGAAGGGAAGAGCAGAGAGAGGGAAGGAGGGAGGGGTGAAGAAGGGAAGAGCAGAGAGAGGGAAGGAGGGAGGGGTGAAGAAGGGAAGAGCAGAGAGAGGGACGGAGGGAGGTGGAGAAGGGAAGAGCAGAGAGAGGGAAGGAGGGAGGGGTGAAGAAGGGAAAAGCAGAGAGAGGGAAGGAGGGAGGTGAAGAAGGGAAGAGCAGAGAGAGGGAAGGAGGGAGGGGTGAAGAAGGGAAGAGCAGAGAGAGGGAAGGAGAGAGGGGTGAAGAAAGGAAGAGCAGAGAGAAGGAAGGAGGGAGGGAGGTGGAGAAGGGAAGAGCAGAGAGAGGGAAGAAGGCGGGAGGTGAAGAAGGGAAGAGCATAGAGAGGGAAGGAGGGAGGGAGGTGAAGAAGGGAAGAGCAGAGAGAGGGAAGGAGGGAGGGAGATGGGAGGTCTTGGTGTGTGACACACCTTTGGGGGACAAGACACAATTATAAGATGGACTTTACCTAACAAATGCAATCAGTGTAACCTGGTTTATTGTATCCTCAATGAATCCCCAACGATTAAAAAAAATTTTTTTTTTAAAGTTCTTAGGTGGTTTCAATGTGCAGACCAAGTTGTGAACTGGTGAATGAAAGGAGAAGAAAGTCCTATCTTTCTGTTATTTTTAAACTGATTCTCTTCTGAAAAATAATGCAAAGACTCTTGGAGGAATTTTTAATATATTTTTCAAATATGTCACCTTTTGGAATAGCTATGAATAATGACAATAATAGCAAATTATCATTGTTTGAAGTTTTGAGTGAATAAAAACCTCAGGATTTTATTCCAGAGTGAAGAAAAACCTACTATTTCAGAAGCGGGTTGAAATAAATACCCAAATGCATATTGTCTGTTCATAACAAGTTTTAGTCCTTTCAACAAATAAATAAGCCAATACCCCCATAGGCAGGATTATATTTTCTTTCTAAGGTCACATCAGATGACAAGGATAAGTTGGCAACCAAAGAAATGACTTTTAGATATCTGTTTTCTATTACTCTAATTATGGAAAGTGATGATAGTCTATTTGCCATTAACATTTCTACAGCTTTGTGATTTGTGGCCAAATGTTCAAGTTTACTTGATGGTGTAGTGATTTTAAGAACAGCCAAATGATCAGAGATAAAGAAAAAGTGTTGAAATGGGGCATTTTTGAAACTCAGGGAGCGTGGCTCTCCTTTTTGGCAGTTGTAAGCAATGGTGTAACCTTGTTAGCCTGCGGCTGTTTTTACAAGCCCAACCAGTTTGACAGGACTTGTGACTGAATTAATAACTGGAAAATTCATTCAGCCTATCATTTTGCTTGACGTTGAATTTGATAGAAACAAATTTAATCAATTTTGCCCAATTAACCAGGTTTTTTTGTTTGTTTTTAACTTGAAGGATCATGGGCTTCTTATCATAACTTGAGAGATGATGCAAAGGTTGTCCATATCAGATTCTCTTCTGAGAAAGCACGTGCTATGGTGCCATGGTAACTTTGTGACTGCCTTCAAACAAGAAATTGGTGTATATCTGGCAAGCTACTGGGAGGTGGGAGTCAAGGAATTGGTTGTTTCTTTAAAGACAAGAAGCAATGGAAATCATTTATATTCCAAGCTGCTTTAACAAATAGTTCTTCTAATCCTAAAAGAAAAAGTTCTTCATTGTAAATGTGGGAATCTCAGCAAAAGGGGTTAGAACAACCATGAAAATAGGCACAGCCTAGATATTTGCGATTAGAGAAAGCAGAGAAGAGCCAGGTGAACTGAGCAATGATGTCAAAAGGTGTAGAACACCATCCTCCCCATGTTTAAAGACCACACGTGCGTCAGCGGAGCCAGCACTTTGTAACCAGGCAAAGGATTAACTTCAATTCTTTGGAGGGGATTTACAATCTTGGGTATCTTTCCCTCTGGAAAATAGCTATCACAGCTTTTTTTATTTTTTATTTTTTTTACACTGTAAAAATAGCGTTATTGAGATATAATTTACACACTATAAAATCCACTCACTTAAATTGTACAGTTCAGTGATTCTTAGTATATTTATGGATTTGTGCAACCATCACCACAATCTAATTTTACAACATAATCATCATCACCACCACCCCCAAAGCCATAGCCATTAACAGTCAGCCCCCTATTCCCACCTGTCTCTCCCCACCTGTCTCAACCTCCCCTTCCCTCAACCCAAGTCAACCCATAATCTACTTCCTGTCTGGGGAACAAACCCATACTTTTTTTTAATTTCCAATGTGTATTTCTGACAGTAGTTCAGCTTAAAGGACCACATCCATCAACACTTTTTCAATTATTACTTTATTATTTTGCTTTCTTTTTATTTTTAATTGACATGTAATAATTGTATGTATTTATGGGATACAGAGTGATACTTTGATATATGTATACAGTATGTGTTGATCTGTTACCTCAAACATTTATCATTTCTTTGTGCTGGGAACATTCAAACTCCTCTGTTCTAGCTATTTGAAAATACACAATAAACTGTTATTAACTATATTTATCCTACAGTACTATGAACACTAGAATTTATTCCTCTTACCAGCTGTAATTTTGTATTCTTTTTTTTTTTTTTTTTTTTTTGAGACAGAGTCTCACTGTCCCCTCAGTAGAGTGCTATGGTGTCATAGCTCACAGCAACCTCAAACTCTTTGGCTAAAGAGATTCTCTTGCCTCAGCCTTCCAAGTAGCTGGGACTACAGGCACCCACCACAATGCCTGGCTATTTTTTTGTTGTTGAAGTTGTCATTGTTGTTTAGTTGGCCCGGGTGGGATTCAAACCCATGAACCTCGGTGTATGTGGCTGGCGCTGTAACAACTGTGCTATGGGTGCCAAGTCTGTAATTTTGTATTATTTAGTCAAACTGCCTCTATTCTCCCTTCTAGCCTCTAATAAACCCAGTTCTACACTCCACTTCTAACAGCTCAATTTTTTTACCTTCTACCAGAGAGAGAGAACATGCAGTATTTATCATTCTATGCCTAACTTATTCCACTTGACATAAAGTCCTTCAGATTTATCCATGTTGCTAAAAATGACAAGATTTCATTTTTTTAATGACTGAATAGTATTCTATTGTGTGGCTCTTTTATCAAAACGGTGATGTGCTGGAGCAGTTTGGGTACCAGTGGGTGGGGAGCATCCAGCCTGAATTCCTTCCCTGGAACAATGCAGTGGTGTGGATTCCAAGGAGCTTCCTAGACTGGGCTTGTTGCCTACAAGGGCTATGGAGCTCTCCTGTAGCTAGAACTGCGTGTGTCCGTAGTGGGAATGTAGACTGCTGGGGAACTTCTGCTTACCTTTTGTTTGCAGAGGGGAGTCCCTCTGGTTCCTAGCTCCTCGCAGTTGAGCCCTCTCCTTTCCTCTCTACGCTGTAATTCTCACCATCTGTGCCTCAGTGGGCCCTCTTCTTTTCTTTGCTGGATCCAGTGTTCTCCTCTGGACATCCTTTCGACATGTGGTTATCTATTTGTGGTTTTAGTCTTTGTGACGTGTCATATTGTACAGTAATGTGTACCTACCCCTCTCGAGACCAATTACTTACTACAAAATGTTTTCCAAAGTATAGGATTCATGCTGCTGCTAGAACATAATACAATGTTAGGGACATAGCATTTAAAAATATAATCTCAGTATAAGCCCTGGTACAGAGGCCCCCAGCCTGTTTTCTTTTTCCACTCTGAATTCTGTCCTACCTTATAAGGGATCTCTCATGCATGTCCATGGATTCAACAACTCATATATGAGGTCAGACGATTAATTTCACTAACATATCCTAGAAAAAAATGCTACATACCTCACTGCTGAATGTCTCTATGGTCACGTTTGGAGTACTCCCCTTGGCCATCTGGTGACCATAGTGATTTTCAGCAACAAGGTTTGTAACCATTTTTCTAGGATGAGTTCACCAAATTCATTGTTACTTTCTATGACAATAGCTCTACTGGCCATTCCAGAAAAAGAGTTCCAAAATTGCCTTGAAGGGTGGACTAGGCACTGGAGTTGGTGCATAGCTTCTCAAGGGAAGTACCTCGAAGATGACCCCAGCGATATTCAGCAGTGAGGTATGTAGCACTTTTTTTAGGATGAGTTAGTGAATTTAATTGTCCAATCTCACATATAAGCACCAAATACATCTTGCTGGCTAACAGCCTCTCCTCGTGTGCCTCTAGACTGGGGGTGTAAATGCACCAGCAACACGGCCCATCCTCAGCAGGCGGGGGAGAATCTGGAGGGCTCGGGGATCTGTAGTGAGCAATGAATTTCTGACGTGAACAAGGTCTGAAAGGACTTATCTCTTTGACCCCACAGACCATTCTTCCCATGGGTAAGGCACAGCTGAAGGATAGGCAAGGCAGTCTAAAGAATGGGGTCTGGGGGGGGCTCTGCACCTGTAGCTCAGAGGCTAGGGTGCTGGCCGCATACACCAGGGCTGGCGGGTTTGAACCTGGCCCAGGCCTACCAAACAACAATGACAACAAAAACAACAAAAATAGCCAGGCATTGTGGCGGGCTCCTGTAGTCCCAACTACTTGGGAGGCTGAGGCAAGAGAATCACTTAAGCCCAAGAGTTTGAGGTTGCTGTGAGCTGTGACAGCAAAGAACTCTACCAAGAGTGACAAAGTGAGACTGTGTCTCAAAAAAAAAAAAAGAATGTGGTCCAGGGAGGGACCAAGTTGCTGGGGTTCCCTGTCCACTTTATCTCCAGCAAATGTTCCTCCAGCCTATTTGAACACTTCTAAGACTAGGGTGCTCATCACTACATGAGGCGCTTCAGTATTTAGTAACAGCCACAAACAAAAAGGCTACAAGAGCCAGAAAGTAACATAAATGAGTGAAGGAGGCTCTTGTGGGTCCAAGGAAAGTTGTAGGAAATGTGGTGAGCTGGAAAGCACATGTGCTTTCCAAAGGAAATAGCCTCCAGCCTGGGGGAGTTTGACTTTCATGTTGCTGGATCTTTCCATTTTTCCAAAAACAAAGAAGGAAAGAAAAAGAAAAGAGAACCAGACTTCTATCTAAAAAGTTGCATAATTTCTTGATTTTTAAATGTTAGCAACTAATTCAAAATTTGTCAGGAGCAGGAGGAGGGAGAAAATAGAGGGACAGGAGCTGAGATTTGGTAAGCTCTCACCTGACAGGTACAATGTAGGGGTAAATGGCACACCTGGGCGAAGGGCTCAACTACAACTTTGACTTTTCCCTAACAAACACAAACAATATAATCTAATCATTTGTGCCCATATATAATTCTAAAATTGTTTTAAAAAAATTGTTTCGAATACTTTGTGAGACCAACAAGCCCCTTCTGCTAGCAGACTTTAGCTCATAGACAACAGTTTGCAACCTCTGAATAAAAGACTTCATTAGATTGTGTTGAAATCTGCTTCCTTGGGAATTCACACATCTGGAGCAACCAATAATCCTTATCTCTCTTCCACACAGATCTTATTTTCAAGCTAGATCACATGTCCCCATGTGCCTCGTCTTTGGAAGCCTACTCACCCATACACGTTCAACCACTGCCTCTACAAGGTGCTTCTACACCCCACAACCACCCACCTCTGGAAGCCCCCACCCCCAATTATGTTTTCGTGAGTAGGCAAAACAATGAGTGCAAAATTTCAAAGATGATTGCTTCTCCTTGCTGGTGACTATTTTTTTAGTTTCGCACACCTGGGTCCCGCAAAGGAAATGACTCAATCACCAAGCTTCTTGTATAAGGCTGGTGATTTCAGTAAGCGGAAAGAAGGCAAACACTGTGAACAGCATTCTTGATTAGCCGGGGAATATAAAATGAGGTGTGTATTTGATCTACTGTCAGAGTAGCAGATGGAACACAGCAACCATGACATGGGAGAGGTAAGACTTAATGGATCATCCTGAAGTGCCTGGGACTGATTAGCCGTGGGGCAGCTACACACAGTTTTTAATTGATTGATTTGAGTTTGTGGTCAGAAATTGACTGTCGGCTCCAGCTTATCTATAATTATCAGTAATCAGAACCAGACTTCTCTCTCCTTAATAGGCCAGCGCTCCTCCAGCATGCTTGGTTTTTCTACTTTTCAGATGTTCAGCAACCACTGCCTAAAAGCTTTCACTGCCATAACGTGATACCAGGTACCCACTGGGAAAAGACTCTAGGGGAATGAATATAGAGGGGACAGGAATGCTGCTCCTTCATTAGCTGAATAGTTTGACTATTTTAAATTCAAGACAGTTTCAAATTAATAGGAGGTCTCTTACTCACAATTTAGCTAGTCTGTTATAGGCAAAACAAAGTGTAAGATTAAGAATTCATGTAACTCTAGCCCAAAGCTCATTTTTAACCTAAAAAATGATCCCGACACTAATTATAGGCTAGAACTATTTCTAGCAGTCAGAGTGTCCCGATCCTGAATAAAGCCCCATTAACAGTCCAACAGGCCACCAAATGAGAAACCTGGAAGTTATTCTAGACCCCTCCTCCCCTTACTGCCTCCTCCTTGGCCACCTCCAATCCTGAAGTATAGTGAGTGATTCTACCTTTCAGATCCAGGTGACCTGGGAACAAATGTCTTGGAGCCACTCAGACCTGGGTTCTAATCTTGAGAAAGTCATTTTCCCTCCGACACCTCACTTCCCTCAATTCCAAGACAGAGTTACTATACCTACCTTAAAGTACTTTAAATAACAAGGAAAGGAGAGACTATATGTATGTCTCGACTGCAGTGTTCAATGTATATGTGCTTAAAAGTCTATTTAAAATATTGTTACTGCTCTCTCTACCCATCTGACCTAAGTCTAGGACAACAAGCCTCATCACTAGATGAAAAGGAAGAAAAAAGAGAAGAGGAAGAGGGAGGGGAGAAGAGGAAAAGAGGATGGGGAGGGAAGGAGCAGAGGGTTAGACAGTGTGACCGCTGCCTGAAAGCCCGTGAATTCTTCTTGCTGCCACTTCGGCACCAGGACCAGCCACCCAGGGGTGATGTCTGTGCCAGGGGTGCCACCACATACGGAAGCCTCCGGGGTCCTTCTGCAGAAAGCCGTGCACTGCACGCCACTGCAGTGACAATCCACTGTGCTCAGCCAGCTTTTTTTTCTGGCCTCTTATGGAGATGCTTTGTTCTGGCACTTTGTGAGAACACAGATTCTTTGGCTCTTTTAGCCTGACTATTTCATGATTCTAGGGGAAGGATCCTTAGCCCCATTTTAGAAATGAGAAAAATGAGCTTCAGAGAGGTAAAAAACAAAAAACAAAAAAATCCCTTGCTACAAGACACGCAGCAGAGCCAGGGTCCTCTGCCCAAAGTCCAGGTTACCTATACACATAAAATGGTCTGTTCACCTCTCTTAGAAATTCATTATTATGAATAATCTTTTCTCCATGCTTTCTCTTCTTTGCTGAGAGTGGAGGAGAGCAATGCTGGAGTAGTCTTCTGAGGAAGGACACTGGCCTGACTCATTCTAATCTTCTTAATCTCATCAAGAGGCAAGTGACAGGGCTGTGAGTTGTGTCCACTATCCCAGTGCTCTCTTACTGGGTGTGCTTCCCCTTAAGGGGCTCAGCAGTACTCAGATGCTCAGAAAAAATCCCCTGGGCCTAGGATGAAGACATGAGTTGGAATTCTGGCTCCTTCCTTTCTATCACTCATTAGTGGTCCAGGCTCTATTTGAGGAGTGGGGATGCAGCAGTAAGTAAAGCAAAATCCCTACTGCCATGCAGTCTTATTCTTGAAGAAGAAGATAGAAAATAAGTGAAGAAATAGGTAAATCAATTCCAGGTGATAATAAATACTATTAACAGCATCAGGGTAAAGGATAAAGTTGTGGAAGGGTCAGAGATGGATTTGAAGGTGGAGGTGACATTTAAGCAGACATGGGAATAAAGTGATGGATTTTAGGAACAGAAAACGAACAGTTGCAAAGTCCCTGAGGTAGGAACATTGGAAGCTATGTGGAGAATGGCAGTGCCAAGTTCAGGGAGCAAGCAGGGGAGGGGTATGAAAGGAGGGTAGGGTGCTGAGGTGAGGGAGCAGGGAGCAGAAAGCAGCTCACATCAGACTTCATGACCCTTAAAAATTACTTTGAATTTTACTTTGAGATGCATGCTAGTGAAGGGTTTAAACAGAGGAATGACATGATCAGCTTTAGATATATATATATATTTTTTTTTTTTTCTTTATTGAGACAGAATCCCACTATGTCACCCTTCATAGAGTGCTGTGGTGTCACTCCTCACAGCAACCTCAAACTCTTAGGTTTAAGCAATTCTCTTGCTTCAGTCTCCCACAATACCCAGCTATTTTTTTTTGTTGTTGTTTCATTTGTCATTGTTATTTAGCAGGCTGGGGCCAGGGCCAGGTTCGAACCCACCAGCTCCAGTGTATGTGGCCAGTGCCCTAACAGCTGAGCTATGGAGGCTGAGCCAGCTTTATATTTTTTAAAGGCTAACTTTGGCTGTTATATAGGGGCCAAAGTGGAGGTAATGATTAAAGAGCTTTTGTAATAGGCCAAACAAGAGATTATAGAGGCTCAGATAGAGATGGAGGTGATGGTGCGGAAGGTGCCAATGATGGGCTATTCATCAAAAGCAAAGTCAGTTAGCAGCTGGGCTGCTTCAGTTGAGATATTTAGCCCCTGCTGGCTCAGATTTTTTATGAACCATATGAAGATAACAATATCCGTGGCTCATGCTTGTAATCCTAGCACTCTAGGAGGCTGAGGTGGGTGTATCACCAGAACTCAGTAGTTCAAGACCAGCCTTAGCAAAGTGAGACCTCCTCTCTACTAAAAATAGAAAGACTAGCCAGATGTTGTGGCAGGTACCTGTAGTCCTATTGGGAAGCTGAAGCAAGAAGATGGCTTGGGCCCAGGAATTTGAGGTTTATGTGAGCTATGATGCTATGGCACTCTACCTAGGCGACCACGGTGGGGAGGACTGAACCAATCTCCTGAAACCACCATGTAGATTAAATGAAATAATTTATATGAAGGCCATACCTACTGTTGTTTCCTTTGTTATTTAGGACAAAAGCTGAAAAAGTTCACAAAATATTGTTCTATGTATATTCCAACACCACCCTGTCTTCAGAGTAGCAGAAACAATTTTGAGCCTGTAGAGATGACTTACACTCATCTGTCTCACCCTTCAAATAAGAAAACTGATTGCCATAAATGTGTCTCCCAGCTTTTATGGTATATCCTAGGACCTTGGTACATCAAAAAGGAAGAAAAAAAAAAGAGCCAAGTAAGGGAGGAGGACATCATGAAATCATAAGAGAGTTTTATTTGAAAAATAAAAACTGGGAAAGCTTGTGAAAGTGATTATGACTGGTGGGTGATAGTGCTAATATTCTAACTTCTTTAAATTTCCCACATCAATAAAATTTAAAATTATTTAAGGAAGATTTATTCTTATATTCATTTAGCCTGGAGAGTTAGAATCTCTGAGATAAAACATGAGACATATTCTTCTTAGCAAAGTATCTCAAGAATGGAAGAAAAAGTATCCAATGTACTCAGCCCTACTGTGAAACCAATATATAAGCACCCACACTTCCATATGAAAGCTATAACCCAACTACAGCCCAAGATGAAGGGGAAAGAGGAGGAGGAGGGAAGAGGAGGAAGGAGGATGAGTGGAGGAAGAGCAATATAAAGTAATATAAGAGTAATATAAAGAGTAAAATACTTATGGTGCATTTTAAAAGGGTACATGATAAATCTACTAAGTGCAGAGTATAAATGTCTAACACAATAACTTAATAATAAGTGTGGTGAAGGCTATGTTAACCAGTTTGATGAAAGTATTTCAAATTGTATATAAAACCAGCACATTGTACCCCATAATTGCATTAATGTACACAGCTATGATTTAATTAAAAAAAAAAAAGAAATTGTCATGTTAAAATTATAAAGAGAAAGGGGGTAAAAATATTAACATTTTGTGAGTACCAACTATGCACATGATGCATCGAGCAGACATTTAATTTGTGCAAAATAATTATTTATCCTCTGCACTCATGGTAGCAACAGACTCACAGCACCAAAAGTGACAATATTTAGGAATCTATGGCTCGTTGCATGAAAAGAATAGCAACAGCTCTCAAGGAAGTGCATGCCCCGTAAGGGTCTTCAGGGCCCATGTTTCAGTTGTCCCCTCTTTGGAGGACCATTGCACCAGATCTGCTTCTTTCCCAAGTCAAGAAGCACTGAAGTGTGCGTACAGCCACGGAACCCGCAAGCCCTATGTGGAGTCCAGTCTGGGCTTGTTACTCCTGCTCTGGAACCAGCTCTAATGGCAGAGCCTTTGAAGTCTGCCTGAGATCAGATGCAAATTATCAATCTCAGGGTCATGACTAAGCATAAGCAAATCTGACAGGCTGGTACAAACTTCCTCCAAACTCCTGAGACCCATGGTTACACAGCCACACTATTAATCTGCACATTGCACGCCTTGGCTCCTCGAATCCCATTTCCTCCTCTTGAAGGCCACTGTGCCTTCTGCATTCCATCTGGTTTCTTTCTGTGGCAGGATAATTAGATCCTGCACGTGCAAGAATGGAACAAAGAAAAAGGTCACCTGCCTCGTCCAGTTCCAGGGTAAAATATTGCAAGGTAAGCTTTTCCACTGCTAAATGGAATTGCCTCTTAGTATTAAGTCTGGCACAGTACTAAGCTAAGGATCTCCACCTCTGCCTTGCCAAATATCCCATTCACTTATCCTGTCTTGGTAGGAGGAGGCTGTCAGGAAGTGAAGAGAAGAAAACTGCCACACAAATAAGGAAAATGGGACTAGAAGGTTTAAGAGAGGGTTGTGATTGACCAGCCTGCTCTCTGACCCCCAAAGAAATCTAACTTATTAAAGCTTTTTCTCCTTCGTGAACT
The DNA here is from genome assembly GCA_963574355.1 of Loris lydekkerianus. Classification (NCBI taxonomy): domain Eukaryota; kingdom Metazoa; phylum Chordata; class Mammalia; order Primates; family Lorisidae; genus Loris; species Loris lydekkerianus. Next base: position 67,559 of record CAUYPK010136184.1, on the reverse strand, counting down.
TTCCACATCTAATCTAAACCAAATTCGTATATTTTACTAGGCATCACATCAAAGCTGGGCCCCTACTAGCTCGTAAGATACCTTTGTACCCACCAGAAAAGGCTCCCTCCCTCCTGGAGGATGCAGCCTCGTCCAGGCTGGAGCTCAGCTTTCATTGACCCAGTGAAGCCAGGGAACCCGCAAGCCCAGTGTGAAGTCTGGCCTGCGCTTGTTACTCCTGCTCTGGAAGCAGCCCTAATGGCAGAGCCTGAAGTCTCCATAAGGAAAATGAGGAAAATGAGACTAGAAGGTTTAAGTGACCAGCCTGCTCTCTGACCAGCACATGTGTTCAACTGTGCAGGACATAGGACATCATGCCCTAGTGCTGGTTATATCCTGCACAGTTGTACATATGGGCCCTTAGGCTGGGCAATGAGGGGTGCCCAACATTACAGGAGAAGTGCTACTTTTATGCCAACAGATCTGAGATGGGGCAAAACAAGATCAAAACACTCCAAGAAGATCTAGAAAAGAGAAGAAAAGAAATTCTAGAAGATGCATTTTCTAATGCAAAATTAAAAATAAACCAGCAAAGGATTGCATGGTTTGCAGCACAAAAATTAGAAAATTGGAAAGAGAGAAACCATTTTCTCTTGAGAGAAATGCAAGAAGCCTGAACTTTATCTTCAAGATTGCTTTTAGAAGTATCACTCTCAAAAATATCAAAAACAAAACAAACAAAACACTTTAATTATATTATGTAACCTAAAATAGACAATAAGATTATTAGGTAAATTCATATTTATGTTTCTCTCTTTTAAACCCATAGCCTAATTACAAGTAATCCAGTAATTTCTTTTCTACCCCAAATAAATAAGAGCCAGGTAAACCGGGTGCCATGGCCACACACGTAATCCCAGCACTCGGGAGGCTGAGGTGGGTGGATTGCCTGAGCTCACAGGTTTGAGATCAGCCTGAGCCAGAGAAAGACCTCATTTCTAAAAATAGCCCGGTGCTGTGGCAGGCACCTATAGTCCCAGCTACTTGGGAGGCTGAGGCAAGAGAATTACTTGTGCCTAGGAGTTTGAGGTTACTGTGAGCTATGACACCACAGCACTCTACCAAGAGTGACAAAGTGAGACTCTGTCTCAAAAAATAAATAAATAAATAAATAAATAAATAAATAAATAAATAAATGCAAGCTGAGTAGTATGTGGGTGGCAGAAAAATTAGATTGGAAACTAATATAACTATAATATTTACTCATTTGGTGAGTGTCTATTGGAGCTCTAGGTTCCCTTCTAAACACTAGGGATTTACTAGTGAACAAAACAAAGATCGCTATATTTATGGAGCATATATCATAAAGAAAAAAGACAAGTAAATATTAAGTATATTATAAAATTATGAAGCATGTTGAAATATAGTGAATATTATAGACAAAAATATGTAGAACAAAGTAAGTGGAATTAGCTAGTGCCGGTCAGGGGTCATTGTGGTGTATACAGAGTCCTAGGAGGTTCACTGAGAATGCGATAATTAAGCAAAGAAATGAAGACGATGAAGGAGTTACATGACATCTGTCAAAAAAGCTTTCTGTGTCAAAGGGAAGAACCGGGACCCAGACCTGTAAATGGTAGAATCTTAAAGTATCTATGAATAATAAAGTTATCACTCTGGTTAGAGTGAGTGGATTTGGACTTTTCTAATTAAAAACATAGAAACACAGGTCCATCGCAGATACAGTTTTGGAAAAAGTTGCAACATGATTTTTACTTTTATTTTTCAAAGTACCATTCTTGGCTGTTGTTTTAATAATAGAATGTAGAGATGCTAAGAGCTCAGTAAGGAACCAATACATTAATGAAGATGGGAGAGGAAAGTAGCTTAGAGCTGTGTAACAGGTGTGAAATCTTTAAACTCTAGATACATAAAAAAAAAACAAAACTCTAAAATAATATACTCTTAGATTGTTACACTGGACATAAGGTACAAAAAAGAAATGATTAATCAATAGAATGCCAAAATTTTTGGTCTCTGGAATGGAGTTGTCAATTATTAAAATGGGGGACGAACATGGGTAGAACAGATTTGAGTAGGAGCAACACAAGTTTAAATTTGATATCTATAAGGCTGCATAGTATTCCATGGTGTACATGTACCACAATTTGCTAGTCCACTCATGGGTCGATGGGCACTTGTACTTCTTCCATGAGTGAGCAATTATGAATTGGGCTGCAATAAACATTCTGGTACAGATGTCTTTGTTATATTGTGACTTTTGGTCTTCTGAGTATAAACCTAGTAGAGGAATTACAGGATCGAATGGCAGGTCTATTTTTAGGTCTCTAAGTATTCTCCAAACATCCTTCCAAAAGGGACGTATTAGTGGGCATTCCCACCAGCAGTGTAGAAGTGTGCCCTTTCCTCCACATCCATACCAACATCTCTGGTTTTGAGATTTTGTTATGTGGGATAGCTCTCTATTTTTTGAGAGTCTTGAATACCCTGGTTCCTTGAAATCAGTGGGTAAGATCAAACAGGTTCAGCCAACATGAAGAAGGGTGGAAGACGTGCTGTAAAGCCAATGGGAAAGGGCTGGGGGTCCTTCAGAGGTTAAAGAAGAGTCTGCGGATAGAGGCTGAAGACACTGTGTTCCAGAAAGTGGTGTAAGACACTTTAGAGATGTTATCCTAGCTAATCCCCATGAGAACACCTAATGAGAAAACTGAGGCTCAGAGCACAATGGCCAAGCAAAATAACAGCTGCAGCAAAACTAGAGTTTGAGCAGCTCTTTCTGATTTCAAAGTGTGTATTATCCCCCCTACACACGCAAGAAGAGAAGCACCATGTCCTTTAACTCCAAACAAACTACTTTATCTCACTGTCTCCCATGGTAAGAGTTCAAATCAGAGGAAGTCCTGAAATAGACCCTAAAGATGCTTTTCTTGGTCAATTCTTTTTGCTTTTTTTTTTTTGCTTTTTACTCTCCTCTTCTCTCTCCACTTCTCCCCCTCCCCCCACAGTGGGTGAAGTCACTCATTTTTTGCCAACTCATTCCCCACCCTACCCCCCACCCCAGCTCCAACAGTCTCTCTGGCCTTCTGATCTTCAGCAATGTATTCATGTATTCATTTAAAAGTTCTGTCTGTGCTGAAGCCGGTGCTGCTTGTAATTGCTGGCGGCCAAAAGCTGTTCTGTTTTTTCTGGCTGAGTGTACCAGGCAATCATCATCTGTAATTATTTCGAGTTTTGTTACAGATGGAACTTCGAGGTTTTCGGTCTTAAACAGAATTCATTATTCAAATGTCTCCAGAACTGACAGGAAGGGGTATGGAGCAAGCTTCCCTGTGAGCCCCGAAATCACAGAAGGTTCAAGAGAAGAGGACTGGCCAGGTTGTCAGACACTCTGCTGGCCCACGAGGCTTCTAGTCTCAAATTTAGACACCTGGGCCCTCGGTGTTCAGAATGTCATTGCAGCCTTGGGACTCCAGTTCCTTCCTGTTAACTTGTCAATTTTTTCATCCTGACCTTTTTCAAGGACACCAATGTGACCTCACACATCTCTCTTCTCCCCACAAGAAGACCAGGTTAAGTATATCTTTGGCTTCCAGAGATACAACCACAGAATCTCTCTCCATCAGCACCCACCTCGGGTTAACAGAGAATTTCCTGGGAATCCAGCTCTGTTGAGAAATGGCAGTTTCAAAGCTCTGAAGGAGGGAAGCTATTCTCAGTGACGTCAGCTCCCCTGGTACCAGACTCCAGCCCAGCTTCCAAGGCTGACAGAAGCAGTCTCCTAGCTCGTGAGCAGCTCTTAACCAAGTGAGGCACTGCCCAACGTCATGGCCAGCTCCCCCTCTTACAGGGAGCAGGGGCAGCAGCGGCAAGCCCTCTGACAAAGATTCTGTCTCCAGAGCCCTCCACTAGGACAGATTTGCAGAGAGAGCAGCTGCAGAGCCAGGCTCTGGAGGAAAATGTGGGTATCAGTTATCTGGAGACTGGGCCCTTTGTCATACTGGTAATATCCCTCCAAGGAGACCCCATCAGCACACCCTCAACCCCTATTCCAACATGACCCAGAGCAGCATGCAGATGAACTCATCCCAGACCCCATCCCGAGGAAAGACAATGTGTTCAACGTGGACCCCAAAGGTAAAAGGCTCCGTGCTCCCATCTCTGACCACAGCCAGAGATGCCTCCATCCCAGATGCTTCTTCCACTGCATTGGGGAACTTCAGACTCACCTGCTGCTGCTGTTCTGCCCCTGCTGTGCCCTGGGTTCAGTCTCTTACCTTTTGGCCTTATCATTCTAACCAATGACTCAGGTTCTTAATTGTACAATTTAAGTGCCCTCTCTCTCCCTCTTTCCCCACTTTGCACTCTCTCTCTCTCTCATACACACACACACACACGCACACACATGCACAGATTCCCTCTGCCCCCATCCTTCTCACCAGCCCCCTTACTCCATTTCTCTCTCCCCCCTCTCCTTCCTACCTTTGTCATCCTCTCTGCCTCCTCTCCATTCTCCCTCCCATTTTCTCACTCTCCTTTTTCCATGTTCCCACATACTCTTTGCTTCCCTTCCACGCACATGTGTGGGCACACTCCTCTCTGGCCCCTCCCCTCCCTGTAGGGGTCACACAGGGACCTGTGAACAGACTCTTTGCCTAGAGGCAGCGCTGGGATGGAGCTAGAACAGAAGGACATGGGAGGAGACTGAGGCCGGGGTAGCAGCACAAAGGAAAGGCAGAACCAGCTGGTGTGCACAGAAGCAGAGGCAGCCCCCCGCCACCTCCCTCTAGGCAACGACTCTAAATAAACCCAACACACATCACACAAGCTCTGCTCCCCTGGGGGCTTCAACCTTTCACAACAACAAGGCTTCTCCATCTAATCAACTCAGCAAGTATCAAGGGCTGGCCTACTGTGTGGTCCCAGCTCGCTAGCTCAGCCACTGGAAAGTAAGGAGAAGGGAGAAGCCCATCCAAGACCAACCTGCAACCTGAGTAGGGACTCTGCAGTGCCACACATGGCTGACCACGTTCCATGTGGTCCAGCCAGGGAGTAGGGGGCCTGGGCTCTGTGTTCTAAGTAAAACTGCAAGACCAGAACTTGTGATTCTCTGGGTGCCTCTCTTTCTTTATCATATGATACCATGGAGGGAGGAAGCAGAGAATATCTGATAGGAGAAGCCACCTGTGAAAATAGCTGTTATCAGAAGAGAAAGGACCTAGTATCTATTGACGACCTTCTATGTGTCGAGGACAAAGCTAGGAACATATAAGGATGGTCTATTAATATTTAATGTCCCCATTTAACCAATGAAGAAAGTGAGTGCAAAAGGTGCTGCAGAAAGTGTTGGAGCAAAACTTGCCCTTAGGTCTGGCAGGGACCAAGATCTAACGCTGGATGGTCAGTGTAGGTAATGGTTTGCACACTGACCTCTCAACCCAGCACCCAACATTCTGCCTCCCCATGGGGGTTCCCCAGAGTGCTGAAAGGCTGCTGTACCACACAGTGAGGTCGCTGTTCACAGGAGGGATACAGTTACATCGGAGTGATGGAATACACATGATATAACTGGACGCGACAATATGGAGTGAGTCCCAAAGCAAACAACAGATGCTCTCGAGATCAGAGTATCCTGTGGCCTGGAATGACTGACTAGGTATCCTAGCTCATTCAAACTGCTACAACAAAATGCCAGAAACTGAGTAGTGAATGCCACAAACAATACTTATATATTCCAGTTTTGTAGGCCAGTAAGTCCAAGGCCAAAGTTGCTGGCAGATTTGGTGTCTGATAAGAGCCCACTTCCCAGTTCATAGATGGTGCCTTCTCACTCCATTTTCTCACACCATGGAAGGGATCAGGCAGCTCTCTGGAGCCTCTTTTATAAGGGCACTAATCCCATTCATGGAGGCTCCACCCTCATGACCTAATCACCTCCTACAGGCTTCAGCTCCTAACACCACCACATTGGTGTTTAAATTTCAACATATTAATAAATTGTGGTATACTTATACCATGGAATACTATGCAGCACTAAAAAAAAGATGGAGACTTTACCTCTTTGATGTTTACATGGATGGAGCTGGAACATTTTCTTCTTAATAAAGTTTCTCAAGAATGGAAGAAAAGTATCCAATGTACTCAGTACTTTTGTGAAACTAATTAATAATTACACATTTTTATGAAAGATAGATCACAACTATAGCCCAGGATGAAGGAGAGAAGTGGAGGTGGATGGAAGGGGAGGTAAAGCGAAGGTAAACAGTGGGACCATACCTATGGAGCATGTTGCAAGGGTACAAGTCAAATCTATCAAGTATAGAACACAAATGTCTTAACATAATAATGAAGTAAATGAAGTGAAAGCTATATTAATTAGTTTGATGTAAGCACTCCAAATTGTATAAAAAAAAACTACACATTGTACCCCCAAAACGCATAAATGTATTTATGATCTATGTGTATATGACTTAATAAAAGGAAAAAAAAATTCAACATATGAATTTAGGGGAGACAGATTTTCAGATCACAGCACTAGGTTTCTTGATGAAAGAGGACCTTAGGGGAGCCCTGAGTGTGAAGAGGGAGAATAGATGGGAAATATGCCCTGGCAGGGAAGCAGCATGAGTGACAGCTGGCTGGGAGCAGTACCCACCGTGTGCCCTGGGGAGAGTAAGCCCACACTCACTGGAGGTGACAGAGAGCATGCCCTGGATAGCAGGGGACACACGCAGCACACGGAAGAGAAAACCCTGGAAAGCAGGGGACACAGTGCCACACACTGCAGGGAAGACCCTGGAATGCCCGGCCAGGACCAAGGCTGAACTTACCTGGAGAGGATGAGTGGCTGTTCCTGGGTAGAGGAATGCCCTATGATAGCAAACTGCTTTTCAAGAAAACAGAACAGGTAGTGGTGGAGAGAGCAACAGAAGCGAGAACTGTAAGGACAGAATTGCAAGAATCCAGGTGTGAAGTGATGCAAACCAGAGCTAAAATGTGGAAGTGGAGGCAGAACTGTGAGAACGTAAGGAATACAAAACAATGCTTTAAAAAAAAGAGGATTGGGCGGCGCCTGTGGCTCAGTGGGCAGGGCGCCGGCCCCATATACCGAGGGCGGCAGGTTCAAACCCGGCCCCGGCCAAACTGTAACAAAATCATAGCCGGGCATTGTGACGGGCGCCTGTAGTCCCAGCTACTCGGGAGGCTGAGGCAAGAGAATCGCCTAAACCCAGGAGTTGGAGGTTGCTGTGAGGTGTGATGCCACAGCGTTCTACCGAGGGCAATAAAGTGAAACTCTGTTAAAAAATATAAGAATAGCAACAGGATTGAGGACTTTGGGCTATGAAGGAACAAGAGAACATTGGGAAAATCAGCCTTTGGATGGTAAAAAAAAGTCAGAGGAGGCGATGATGGAGCCCTGGGTCGAGAGGACCCAGCAGGTGGGCAGGAGGCCAGGTGAGCCCAGATGTGCATTTGCCAAGCATTTGTTGAAGATTTCTTTTGACACAAAGGACTGTACTGTGCACCTAGTTGGGAATATAAAATATATACATATGAAAACAACCAGAACACCAACTACATATGGAAGAGACGGAAAGTGCTATTGTGTAAACTCGCTATGTAAATACTAGAATTGCATTTGTAAGGGGGAGTGAAGTTCTGCAACTTCTCCTACATTTAAGAATAAAAAAACAAATAGAAAACATCTCCAGCCCTGTTCTTTTCTCCTCTCATTCTTTCTTTAATTCCCTCCTTCCCTCCCCCCAACACCTCACCCCTACTCTTTCCTTCCCTCTGCCTTGTCTCATGGATTTTCTCTCCCTGACCTATGAGGGGCTCTGTTTCTTTCTATTCCTGCCATGCCCTGTTTTCACAGAATGTTTTTTATTTATTGGGTGGCAATTTTGAGTTGGAGTTTGCAGGCAGATGTATCTCCTTTTTGAGGCTTGGGAGGATTATGGGGAGGCTGAACTAGGCAGGGAAAGTGTAGATATATGTAATACTGAGTACCACCAAGGTGTAAATCTGGATCTGTGAGCTTTTCCGGTATCTTCTCCTGGGAATCACTACAAGTTGGGCCCCAGGGAGGAGCTAGCCCCTGGACAGGTGTCCAGGGGACAGGGTGACCTCAGTCCGAGTTCAGGTAGGCTGTCATAGGGGAGAGCCCAAGGCAAAGGGCAGGGAGGCTTGGGAGCAGGTGGAGCCAGTGCTGAGGAAATCAGGGGAAGCAACAGCACTGGGCATTGGAGGCCTTGTCCACTCAGAGCAAGTCCCCGTGGCCAGACAGGAAGCCAGAACAGCATTCCAGCTCAGCTCCAGGGAGGACTGTGGCAGAGGGAAGAAGCATTTCCTCAGTGCATAAGCACTTCCTTCATGACAACACCAGCCTCTTCACTATCCCATAATTAACAACCACAGCATCACAACAATGCAGGATTATTCTTGGATAGCTTAGAAGGAAGTGACGCTATTGTGTCTAAGCCACACATAGCGATTAGCAAAGATGAGACTCCCATCCAAGAACAAGACAAAAGCTAGAAAAAAACTGCAAGAGCTAGACCTTTCTCCTTGAGACAGCACACAAAGTCCAGACAAACCCCCACGTGGCCCCACATGAAACCACAGGTATCCCATGAACAAGGCCTGAGTGTCTCTCCCACCTAGATCAGGGTTGTGTTTGGTTCCTGGGATTCACCTAAACCTGCAGGTGCAGACCAAGTTCACCTAGCAGAGTGAAGGAAAGAACTCAGAGGCTGGCAACTTGACCTTACGTGCCTAAGATTTTGAAGCTACTTCAAAGCTACTGGACCTCCAGAGAAACAAAGAGATTCAAATGCCTGAAGGTCCCTTCCAGTGATGTGTATGATCCTACAATCAAAGTGTCCATCGCTGGACATAGAGTGCAAAATAAGACCCCTCGGAATCTGTGGTTGGCTCTAGCCGAGGAAGAATAGAAAGAAAGGGAAGAACTCTTCATGTTGAATGACAAGGAGAACTCACCAGCCAGCCACAGCTGAATGATCCTGGAGCTAGTCTTCTGGCTTCTGCAGCTGGAGGCCAGTTTGCAGTAAAAGAGAAGACGCGGAGCCCCGGGGACAGTGTGGGGCACCTACAGCATCCTCGCCTCCCACTCTGTAGCCATCATTGAATTCTCTGGGCCCCTTCTCTTTGTGGTGTTCTCAACCCATGGCAGAGGTAACATGATGCTGCCAAAATACGGGCAAATGATTCCTGTTCAAAAAAGTATTTACCAAACTCCTACTCACTTTTGTGACATGCACTGTGTTACTGAGGGACTCGGCAAATGGGTGACAAAACATGAGCTGTGACTCTCTTCTCGAAACAGGACTGCAGGCACTTACATCCCCAGAATTCCTGCACTTCAAAGAGGTGGGCAAACCACATCTGCACCTTCTTTCCTCATGTAGTTCAAGAAAAACAAATGATTCTGCCAGAATCTTTCCACATACAAATAGTAACTTTGTCTTACATATGAGTATGTTTATATTTTTTTTTTAGAAAAATGTTAAAAGCCCTGAAGAAATGCAATTAAAATATTATAATTATTTGTGTTGGAGTATTTGTTTTCATAAGCCCCTATTAAAAATATATCTATGCAAATGGGGAGAGGGTTAGCATTCTCATGAGCTTGCTGCCTCCTACCAGTCCAACATACTTGCTTTATGGAAATGTGTTGGTTGGCTTCCTTTAAAAATTATTATTATTTGGTTTTAAAGGGTTTTTTCCCCCACTGCCTTCTCAAACTGCCAAAATAATTAATTAGTTGCAGAGGGTTTTTGTCTTTGTGTGTTTTCCTTCCCTTCTAGACCAGATTGGGAAATCAATAGGGAAGAGTGTGACAGAATCAAAGAGGCAAAGAAACGTGATTCTCACATGAGTCACCAGCAGATGACTGGTGGATATGCTGAGACATCCCCACACCCCAGGCGGGCTGTGGGGGCTAGGCCTAGATTTCATGTCATCTTCGATTAATTGGTGATCATTTTTTCCAAAATCATCAAAGCTCTTCATGATGTGTTCTTTACTGTGGACACATCCCTGGTGCTGCAAACAGGGAGACTAAGGGCCACAGCACTGCAGCCTGCTGCTCGGGGGTCACTCCACCCAGCCACACCTGCACAGGGACTCCAGGGCAGACACGCACCCCACATGCTGCTGGCAAGTGCTGCCCCATCAAGCAGTAACAAACAACGTGATTCTGTGTCTCTGTCTGAAGTTCTCCCTTTCTGTCACTGGATTGTCCTCTTCTCTGATATTAGATAGCTGTCTTTAGTTAAAAACAACCAACTGATTAACTTAAGTATAAGGAGGAGACACATATTTATGGGAAGAATACTGGCATGCTGCACTAAACCAGTGGGAGCCCTCAACATCCAAGTCTCTGGAGGACCAGGAGACAGCAACAGAGTGAATCATTCATTTCTGTGGTGTGGCTTTCCTGTAGAGGACGCCAAGAGCCAGACGACCTTTGAGCAAGATGATTTGCAGCTGCCGGGCAGACCCTCGGGCGATTCATCTGCAGGTGCTCCTTGCGGAGACAGAGCCCAAGCCCATACACTCCCCTCACCTGTCTTGTGCTGTCTCAATAAAAGGCTATTGCGCAGGTTGCTCGGGGCTATCCTGCAAGCAAGGTTAGCCCGCCTCCTGCAAGCTTGTACTTCTAATCCAAGTCATGTCTGGTTCCTTCCTGTGGCTATCGACCAGGGCCATAGGGGCCACCAGGGGCTGCAACATGGCCCCTCCATGGCTCGACTCTGGCCATCTTTATCTCCCCATCAGCCCCTGAGATTATCCATCTTCAGTCGGCCTGGCTGGGGTTTCCATCAGTTTTATCCCTGTACTCAGCAAAGTCAGAGTTCTCTGCTTGGCAGGCCCACCAAAAGCATATGAAATGGAGAAGAGGGGTCCCCAGAGGAGGGTTGGTGGGTGCCACGAGATGCCCACCATTCCCCTCGTCTAGCAGATGAGAATACCTAAGCGTCCTGCCTTACAATCACACCACTAGCAAGAAGCCCAGGTCCCCTCTCCTGTCCCACCATGACACTTCCTTGTCAGGCCACTGTCTGATCTGGGATGCCACTAATAAGGGTGGAGGCAACCCTGTGAGACAGACCTGACAAGCCTCATTCCCAAGGAAACAACAATCTTCTGGAATCCTTCATCGCTGAACGGCCTCAGTGGAGAGGCCCAGACAGGGAGGGGAGAAGGCATAAAGAAAGGAAAATAAGCAAACTTCTCATACATCCAGATTTTCCATGTCTCACTTCCCCAAGCAGCACCTTGTTTTTGTCAGTTGCTAGTCCTGCGAGGTCTTCATCATTTCCTAATTGTCCATTCAGCTTGGCGTTTCTTTCTGGGAGCTGATTTGCCAAGTACGTTCAGCATCCCAGGCAGTAGAGAGTCAGCATTAACATTATCCTCTCCTTCATTAGTGGGTCAATTTTTCTCTCTTGAACTTCTTCCCTCCTTAATATGATTTCAATTACAAAAGGCTGCCCAAGACTCCTCGGTGTGTTTTCTAACACTGCAGAGTGAAGCCTTTTTTCTATTGCGATCTTGATCTTTCCCTCCTGGAGTTCACCGAGGAAGTACATTCTGTGTCTCAGCTGTACTGTACATTTCCAAGGAAGACGTGTTCTTTTGCCTAAAGATCTTGCTATAAGTCTTCTTTTATGAGGCAAAGCTGAAGGGATCTTATCCCTGAATTCTTTCTTCATCAAAAGGAATAGAGCTCTTCTGCACTTGCAAAGACAAAAGAAGTCCCTCAGAAGACCTCAGCTTTACCCCCACAGTTGAAACTTCTGTCATCCTGGTGTTTCTCAGTAGTTTTCTGCAATTTCCAATTACTGTTGTAGGCAGTCAAGCCTCAGGGCATCACCTAGAGATACTTGGATTCTATGGTTCACACCAGTCCTGGTTTGCTCAACAATTTTTGTTCATTGGTTGCATAAAAGGTAAATGAAACCACAGTTACTGAAACTGTAAATGACCACAGGAGAGACTCAGGAGAGCCACTGGGTAATAGAACTGGGGGCTGACTGGTTAAAATTTTAAGCAAAACCTAATCATATAAAATGTAATAGACATAAAGGTGTAAAGTACTTCTCATGAGTCCAAAAAAAAAAAAAAGAAAGAAAAGAAAAGAAAGAAACCCACTGAGTAAGTAAGAGACATGTGGCTTTGAAGCAACTCATGGGAAGAAGATTTAGATGTTAGCACATGATAATATGACTATGAGCAAATGATATTGTTCCAGTTACCCACTGCTGTGTAACAAACCTTGTCCAATTTCAGCAGCACTTTTTTTCAGACATTGATAAGCAGATTGCACCATTTATATGGAAATATAAAAGCCAATACAATATCTCTTTTAAAATGACACATTTGGAGTACTTACACTTCTGGATTTCAAAACTTACTAGAAAGCTATGGTTATCAAGACAGCATGGGACCAGGATGGGAGGGAGAGGTGGGAAATGCAGGTCAGTGGAATAAAACTGAGATTGGAAAAAGAAAACCTGTTTGCAGTCAATTGATTTTGACAATGACGCCAAGGCAATTTGTTGGGGGAAAGAATTGGTGTTAGGGTAACTTGATATCTACAAAAATGAACCTAGACCTTTACCTCACACCATACTCAAAGGAAAACTCAAAACAAATGCCTCGCATCACATTCCTGGAAATCATCTTTTTCTCTTGAATCCAATGGGGTAGAACTAAAACCAATGAATGGAAACTACAAAAAGAAAGATTGAGACATAAGACAAAGAGGAACTTCCCAATCAAACCAGTTATTGAAATCTTCATACCTGGGAAGATTGAAGAATAGGCAGAATAACCTTTGACACTGATACAGCCAAAGGTAATCAAGCCTCCAACTCAGAATTTGCTAATTGTATTGTGGAAAGCTCTCACACACTTGCTGGGTTTGGGTCCATCTGACCTACGAATTGTGAACAAATATACATAGAAATTTCCCCCTATTCACTATTCCGTCCTGATGGATTTATCAATTTCTTCCTGTAGTTCTATTAATTTTTACTTCATAGATTTTGAAGGATTTTTATTAGATATATATATATTTATCCTCTTAATGAACACTGTTTTACTACGCAGTGATCTGCTCCATCTCTAAGAATGTCTTAAAGTCTCCTTCAATTCTCTTGTTTTCAATCTTTGGATGTTACCTTATATAAAAGCAACTTTCACCAAAATTCAACAATTTGCTCTTGACAATCAGGTATCCCCCATACAACAACAGTCAGGAGCCTCATCTGTAATGTTTTATTTTTCCAACAATCCACTACCTGTCAACCACAACCTCCTAATCTATTTCCGAAAACATGAATAAACACAGTAAAATGTCTGCATGTCAGGAACAAACATGTGAGGTTATAAAATCATTAAAACATCCCTTTCAATTGTCAAAAATCAACATGCTTGGCTCGGAACCCATAGCACAGTGGTTACCACATACACTGAAGCTGGCAGGTTCAAACCCAGGCTGGGCCAGCTAAACAACAATGACAACTGCAACCAAAAAATAGCCAGGCATTGTGGTGGGTGCCTGTAGTCCCAGCTACTTGGGAGGCTGAGGCAAGAGAATCACTTAAGCCCAAGAGTTTGAGGTTGATGTGAGCTGTGATGCCACAGCACTCTACTGAGGGTGACATAGTAAGACTGTCTCAAAAAAAAAAAATGCCTGTTAACAAAAAATTTCCTCATTTGCAGTAATATCTCCTCCATTTGATCAATTTCTTATTAATTTTGCTTCCTTGTTCACAATTTTCTTCAACACATCCTCAACTTTCTTGGAGACCTGACCTATGGGACTCAGCTAGATAGGAAAGGCTACAGAAGCATGCCCAGTTCAATGGTCAACACCCGAGAATTACTCAGCTGAGTGTAACCCTGAGACACCTTGCAGCAACTTCCTAAATGAATATTCTCTTTCCTACCCCTTGTTGAGATTTTTTTAAATCTTGACACAATTTCACTGATCATATTTAGAAAAACCTTTTTATTTTCCTTGAAATCATTTTGCTAAAAAATTGAGTTAAGTTTAATGGGTAGAAACACAGAATTTCCCCCATAAAGCATCTGATAAAAAATGTTATACTGGGCAATTTTATAAAGTTCCACTAGTAAAAGAACTTTTCTGTTAGCAATATATTAATTGGAGAAAAATTCTGCAATTATGTTTATATCTTAGTATGTCCTAAGCCAATCTATCAATATTTCTCTTATAAATAACTTTAGTCTATTTATATTTATTGTAATATTGATAGATTTGAACCCATGTATACCATATAATTTACTTTTTAATTTATTCAACTTTTTTGTATTTTAATCTAGTCTTACCTTTCTAAAAATATTATTTCCCTCGAATTAAACGTAACTTTTGACTGACTCTTACATCTCTTTATATCCTTCTCAGATCCACCATATTTATATTATTCTACAAATTTAACTCTGGGTCACCATGAATAAGTTTCCCTTTTTAAAAAGACAATCCACTTAGGTATTTTATTACCTTTAATTCTTTTACATTGGTAATATATTCTAGATTATTCTCTTTTAGTATACATATACATCATCCAAAATTGTTTTCAATAAGCATCTCTGTATGACAATTGTCTGAGAATATTTTTATTATGCCCTCATGTTTGAATAGTAATTTGGCTGGCTATAGCCCAAATAAAACCCTCTTAAATACCTTTTTAAAAAATACTATTTCACACATTTGTCTTCTTCTCAAGGAGGTAGACAACAAAACAACAATAAAAAGGGAACAAACAGGTTCATAATTGTTCTTGAACCAACTGGAATGTTGTGCTCACAGGATATCAACAAGCCCCAAATCTAAGGAGAGGCATGTGCCTACAGGAGAGAGGAGATGAAAGCAGGCAGTGACTTACCTTGATAAGAGGTACTCTGACAGTAGTAAGGGCAAAACAGCTGGGAGAGGGGGTTAGCACATTGGTGGAGGAGGATGGTGAGAGATTATTAAGCTTCTAAAGGGTGCAAGAACTGGAGAGGCCATACACTCTCATCATCTTTCTTCACAAACCCTACATAGAGAAGACTGGGAGACTCCTGAGAGTGTCTCTTGGGAGTACAGACTTGCAGAAGGGGCTACAGACTCACAGGATGGGCAACAGTCCCCTGGTGCCCTTGTCATCTTTCCCCTCTCTAGAAAAAAGTCTTAACTGGTGGGGCAACAAATACTGTCACCCTTAGGGCACTGGCAAAATCCCATAGTAGCTGGAGAAAGGAGGTAACAGGTTGCAGGACAAAGGTAAACATTCCTCTACCCCTACTTAGAAGAACCACACCCTGTGAAAAAGGCTGTATCTCAAGACCCAGGGGCACGGTGCCTGCCAAAGAGAGTATCCCCACCACTATGGCTAGGTTAGCAAACATAGAGTAAAAAATAAATTTTAAGAGACATACCTTCTCTTAGGTGCAGGGCATAGTGAAGACCTTAGGGTGGAGGGTGGTACATACACTAAAAAACATACTCTAGCCAACCAGCCTCCACCCTAAACACAAGCTATTACTAGGGAAATTTCTAGTCTATAACTCCCCAAGGATAACCATAGCAAAAACAAACCTTAAATCCAGCCCCACTCCTTGTTAGACTAACTCAAAGAACTGTTCTGAAGACTTTGTGTAAGAAAAAATATTCCTTTTTCAGACATAAAAAATAATCACCTCAGTTTCTAATGTCCCAAGATATCTTTCAACAAAAACTACAATAAAGTCAAAAAAAGTGAGAAAAAGCAACACAATAACAACCCCCCAAAAAGCAGTCAGCAGAACCAGACTCAGATATAACAGGTGTGTTGGTTGATATGACAATGAATTTAAATTAAGGATAATCAAGGTGTTATGGACTCAAGAGGAAAAGGTAAACCAAATGTGACATTTGGTGGGTAATATCAGCAAAGAAATAAAGCTATAAGAAAGAATAATGAAAATGCTGGAAATGAAAACATGCAGTAAAAGACATAAGAATGCATTTAATTGGTTTATCAATAAAATCAACAAACTAAAGAAAAAATCAAGGAATTTGAAGATCTCAAAAAATTACTCAAATTGAAGCATGCAGACAAAAACAAGACAGAAAACCCAAGAGTTGTGGAACAAATCAAAATTGTCAAGTACAGGTAAGACTGAAACTGCAAGAGCAGGCAACCTAAGACAGGGGCTATGTTTCTCCACCATACAAAAAACAAAAGAGGGAATTGTTGGGCCTTGCCATGTGCCTGAGGCCTAGTGCAACTTCCTAAGCCTGACTAGAAGTAGATCCATCAAGCTACTTCCACGTAGCAACGACTCAGCAAGGCCCCGCTTGAAACTGCCTCTACCTAGATACAGCCAATGTGGTACCATGCCACTGGCCCGGCCCTGTCACGCACCTCTTCCCCCGCCTTCTTTCCCCACCCCTTCTCCACAATAAAAAAATAAATAACAAAAATTTAAAAAAAAATTAAAAAAATAAATAAATAATAATAATAAAAAAGAAAAAAAAAAAAGGTGACTGTTTACTGACAATAGGAAAAATTCAATAGGAATCTACAGTGATGCTAGACTGGATTGTTCATACATAACCTTAAAAATGACAGAATTATGAGGGTTAAAAGAAGAATTATGAGGGAAAATTGACAGAGCATATTAAAATACATAGCCAAAACTGACAGAATTGTGGGAGAAATTGACAAGCCTATAATCATAATGAGAATTTTTAATACTCCTTTTTCAGAAACTGATGGAACAGACAAAAATTAGTAAAAACATATAGAGTTGAATATCTATGACTGAACTCTACAATTAACATTTGTGTAATGTATTATATATATAAACCCTATATCCAATAATTGAAGAGTATATTTTATTTTAAAGTACCCATGGAATATTTTTAAAGTGGCTATTAATAGTCCACAAAGGAAATCTTTACAGATACTAAAAGTTTGATTTTGATAGAATGCATTCTATGACACCAGCTCAATAAAATTATAATACCATAAAAATTAGGTTAAAAAAACTCATTCATTTTCTTCATTGTAGTGAAGTACACTATATGTAGAAAAATGTAATAAATTAACAACTGTATATGAATATCTGTCACCCAGATGAAAAAACAGTATCTTTCCGGCACTCAGAAACTTTCCATGTGTCCCTCTCCAGTTGTATTCTCTTCCTTCTCCCTCATGGTAACCACTAGCCTGACTATTAGGGTAATCACTTTCTTGCTTTTTCCTTTATTCATGAATACATTCCTAAACAATATCGATTAGTTTTGATCTTTATATTAATGGAATTGTATTGTCTATACTCTGCCTGGTGTCTGCGTGTCTGATCACGTGCTATGGATAGGGAATATAGAGATGAATTAGACATGGGTCCTGCCAGCAAGTATGATTACATTTGGTTATAAGAATGGGTAATTCTGACACAGTAGGAAGTCAGCTATGGTAACACAGAGAAGGGGTACTATCACAGTCAGTTTGTGGAAAAGAGATACTTTTTGAAGAGTTGATATTTGAAATGACTCTTGAAATGAATTGTCTTGTTTTCTAATCAGTGAGATGATAATTGCCATCAGTGTAAACCCCAAGTGTAAACCAATCCAGCTATTGTTTTAGTCAAGATTCAACCTGCTTAGACAAAAGACACATTTTTTTTTAATTTGTGTAATAATAATGTCAATATGACTGAGTTCAGGCATGGCTGGATCCAGGAGCTTAATAAATCGCCAGGTTCTATTGCTTTCTCTACATCTCTCAGATAGGTTTTGTCTATGTAGTGGATCAGACGGCCCTTAAAAGCCCTAGACTCACTTTCTGTTAGCTTAGCATAATCAGTAGGTAGTGGTCTCTCTTAAAAGTTCCAGCCAAAACCCCCAGAGAAGATTCTAATAGGCCCTGTTTGGTCCATGTTCACATTCCCACATTAATTGCTATGCTTAGGAAAATATGGTGTTAGTATTGCCCTAGATCATAGACTTACATTACAGACCTATATCACTTGCCCATTTTCATTCATACCTTACAGAACTGGTTCCTCACAGGAGGAAGTGAGAACAATCCCTAAGAAGGCAAAAACAAGTGCAGTCCCCCTAAAGCAGCAGTTCTCAACCTGTGGGTTGCGACCCACAGGAACTGTATTAAAGGGCCGTGGCATTAGGAAGGTTGAGAACCACTGCCCTAAAGTATGAGAGAACACTTTGTGTTTGAGAAATGCAAGCTGTTCGGCGTGACTTGAGGGTTCTGGTGAAGGGGGATTAGCGGACGGAGATTCAGAGTGTGTGAACAACAGAGCGGTATTTCATCCTGAGCATAACAGGAGCTGGACAGTGTGGGGACTGAAGCAGAGGGTGAAGGGTTCACTTTAGAAGGATCCTCTGGGGCCTGCAGGAAGGAGGGTCTGGAGGGCTAAGACTGTTAGGATGATCCTGGGGAGTAGACAGAAAGGAGGCAGAGGACAAAGGGACCTGTGAGGCAAGGGCAGGAAATGATCAGTAGGAAACTAAAGAAAGAAGAAAGAAGTAGAAGCCACAGAATAGGGTAATAGAGAGTGGGAAGACGAAGACGAGGGAGGATTCAAGCCACATTCCCATTTCTCCTCTGGCTGTCAGGGCTGGAGAGCCTGGGTTTGATGGGCCAATCATTCTACCATGGCTATGGCTTTGCTCCTCTTCTCAGTTTATGGCCTAGTGCAAGATACACACTGGGTTCTTTGCAAACCCTTATGGGTAAACTAACTGGAAGTTGAACTGAAATGGAGATGTTAAATGTGGCTTTTGCTTCAAGCTATCGGCCTCCTTGGGGCCCCGATGCCCAGGCCTTGACAGCCCCATTGAAGGGAAGGGGGCTGGGACTGAGCTTGGGTGTGTGTGTGTCTGGGTGTCTCTCTATGTGTGTTCCTTTTCATTTGCCTGTATGAGATGACCTTCCACACACATCCTGACCTCCCCATCCTTGATGACCAGGCTCCCAATCCCAGGAATCCCATGCCACACCCAGGAGAGGCCTCTTTTTCCTGATACCCACCCTGGCATGGGGATGTGCACCAAGACATTGTCCTCCTCGAACTCCTCCCTTCCTGCTCCTGCCAAACCTTCCAGAGGAAATCTTAGAGAGGCTAGAGTGACTGAACCCATGTCCTGACCCCCTCCAGAGACCACACTTCAAGGAGGGACCTGGCCACAGACAGGTACTGCCCCTTGCTGTGTTGGGGGCTCTGCAATGTGGTATTCCCATTCAACCTCACAACACTCTAAGCAGCGGTTCTCAACCTGTGGATCACAACCCACAGGAACTGTATTAAAGGGTCGCGGTATTAGGAAGGTTGAGAACCACTGTTCTAAGGGGAAGATGGGAGCATCATCCCCAATGTACAGATAGGATACCAAAGCCCAGAGAAGCAAACCAAGTTGTCTGAGGCTCCTACTTGGGATTAGAGTGCAGGTCCAAACAGAATCTTGGGAGCTTCAACCTTCCCAGGACTACCGCCAGGAGGCCAACAGCCTGATGCGGGAGGGCCACCATTTCTTTAGAGAAAAAAACTGAGCTCAGATTTTCCTGGGCTCAGGGAGGGGTACTGGGTGCACAGCAACTACTCCCCATGGGTCTGGGCTCCTGGGAGCCCACACGGCCCATGGTGACAGGCTGGAGAAGGCTGGTGGAGATGAAAGGGAGGGTTGGAGCAGTGGGCGGCTGGGTGCGGGGTAATGCTGCTGCCTTATGAAGGACATTTTTCAATTGAGCCAGTAACTGGAGGCCCTGAGAGTGTGTTCTGTCTCAGCAAGTCTACAATCGGAGGATATGAACTAGCTGTGAGAAAACCATCAGGGGCTGGCTATTCCCAAATTCTTGGAAGGCACAGAGCTAGATTTAATAAAAGGGGAAAATGGAACATTTTCATTAGCACCAAATTTTCCATTTAATTTGGACTATTGCAAAATAAGTGGCCTAATTACTGCCATGATTTGAGCTTCTCAATAGGTTTTTCCTCTGAGAAGTTGCAGACTCAACATAAGCTCCATTCTCCAGAGCTCACCCTTGTGCCACAGCCCCTCCTATCCTTCCCTGAAAGCAGTAAAGTATCTGAGGCCTGAGCAAGGAGGCAGAGAAAGCCCCAGAAGGGAGTGTGGAGCAGATGGCTCTGCTGAGTGGACATGGCCAGTGGGGTTTCCATTTGGGGCCTATGCACCCTCAGCACTGGCCTAGACTATGTCTGAGCCCAGCCTGAGTCTTGCTCAAGTCTCAGCATGAGGTCTGCAGGTTTACTGAGCTGATGTAGGTGACTTTTTTCCAGGGGCTCGGACTGTGCCCTCAGTATCCTAATGATTCTCAGCCCAGGGCTCTGTCCTTGGCCTAATCTCAGCACACAGACCATTTATACTGACTTCCCAATCCCAGCCCCAGCCCTGGGGCTCACAGCTCCCATTCAGACCCTCAAGGGAACTTGCTGTCCCTACCTGGATCTGTTCCAGGGTGGAGCCACTTCCTCCATCTCTTTCCACCTCCCCCATAGCTCCCCTCTACCCCCTCCCCCTCAGGCCTTTGGCTTTTCCTCTTCCTTCTGCGCTTGAAGAGAATCAGGGATTAAAGAAACAGAGCAAGAAATTGCCAAGAACTAGCCTAGCGGAAGATCAGATAGAGTGATGGAGGGAAGGAGCCCTTCCGCCAAGAGGAGACCGGAACATCCAGCCTGATGGAGCCGGAGAGAGACAGAATATTTCAGTGGGTGAGGTCCATGTCCTGGATGTATACAGGGCAAGAGAATATCCCTGACTTAGACTCCAAGTCCTCTTTTTGCCCAGAGAACCAGTCCAGTAATGGTTTAACCACTGGGCCCTTGTTCCCCCAGTACAGCTCTTCAACCCCACCCCTCCACCACCAAAGAAAGCAAGCCCCTCTCTGGCTCCTCTCCAAGCCAAACCCCACCTCCAGGGGCTCCTGGTCCTGCCTCAGCACACCAGTTTTGGCCCCCCCTTTCCAAGGGAAAAAGAGGCAACTCCAAGCATCTTATGGAAGAGCAGCTTGAGGGATATGGGGAGATGCTAAAAGGAATATTATTTCTGGGATGTTGGTAAAACAAGGTAAGATGTTTTACTGGGGACCTACCACCCTCTCCAATACCCGGGAGAGGCTCTTATTTTATTGGTAATTTCTTGAGCCAGCTCCTTAGTAGAAAGGTGAGCTCCTGTTCTCATGGAGAGCTCCAGCTAGTGGAAGAGAAGTAGAAGATACTCTCCCCATTCATAGATGAAAAGATAGAGCCTCAGAGATATAGAGTGATATGCTCAAAGTCGCCCAGCTCAGAAGTGGTAGAGTTGGGATTTGAACCAATGTACTTAAGGGCAAAGCCTATGCTTATTTGCTTTTTATCATCATACTATTTAATTTACATACAATGGAGTGTGCAACTTGATGACTTATCACATATGTGTACACCCATGTAACCACCACTCAGAGCAAGGTCTAGTATTCCAGAACAGTCCTCTGTGCCCCTCCCAGTCATTACACAACCACAAAAGTCATTTCTAATCTGCAAATCCTGGCACTTTCTTTTTGGCGGAGGTGGGGGGTGGAGATGGAATTTGTTGGCACAGAGGAGTGCTCCCCCCAGTGCGTATGAGTCAGCTGTTTCTGGAAGCATGGCATGGCCCAGCGCCCAACTTGCACATAGGAGGAATCCCTGGCACTCTGGGGAGTGAAAAGAGATGTTGCTAATAATATCAGGACAATAGATGTTAACAGGGGCTGTCCCAGCCTCACACTCTCTACCTGGCTCGGCTGTCTCCTCAGCCAGCAGAGAGTGCATAGGCTAAGCCAAGGTTTTCAGTGGGAGCCTGGGATAGGGTGCTCATCTATGGCAGAACACAGACCTGGCCCAGCAGCCCCTTCTAGGGATACGGGAGCCTTAGGACTCAGCCAGAGAGTGTGATAGGTGGAAGTACTGAGAGTCTCTGGAGGCCTACAAGAGGCTTCCTTTGCCCTGGGTTCAGACTATGCTTTTCTTAATGGAGGACCTCAGAGACAGCCAGAAGGGATTAGGTGACTGCCATCCACAGGCCGTGGAGAGTGTCAGATGCAGCATCCCATACGCCTGCCCAAAGAGGTTTTTCCAAGTCCATGGGGCCCCAGAATTACCCTCCTCCCACTGCTCAGACCCACACCACCCACCCCACCCCACCCTACCCCACATCCACTGGCCAGGGGCCACCACTTAGGCAAATGCTCCCTGCCCCATGGCTGTGGCTCTGACCCTAGCTTGGCCTCATTGTCTCTGAGCCAGGCCAGGCAGTGTATTAAAGCCACTGGAGTGTCCAAGGAGACATAAAGAAAGTTTAGAGACTTTTAATTTGCCAGCAGGGCTCTCCCTCCGGCCAGCAGGTTGAGCATTTGTGGAGAAGGGCAGCCGCAATAAAGGCTTATTGTTCTTGCAATGAACCACCGCTTGGTGACTCCTTTCTTAAGTGAGACAAAGGGAACCCAAGGCCTATAAGCATCCCCAGGCCTAGAAAGCTAGGCCCATACTTAGCTTGTGTCCCCCACACCCCTCTCAGAGCCAGGCCCAGAGGGTGGGGACCCAACTCTGCCTCTGTCTACACTCACGGGAGAGGACAAACCTGGGGCACTGTCCACAGGGAACCACACTCCAACACGTACCGTGGGGCGTCAGAAGGCAGGACTCCCATGAAAGGGCCCAGAGGCATCGCAGAGGAGCTGCACAAGCAGAGGAGTAGCTGCCAGAGATGCAAAGACAGCCTCCTTCTCAGAGTCCTCCCTGATAACTGGAGGAGTCACAGGAAAGGGCCCCAACAGCCAGAGAGACACCGCACGAAGGAGAGCGGTGCCTACCATAGTGGGTGGGTGAGCAGAGGCCAGAAGCCCACCTGCTAAGACAGGGCGCAGGGTGAAGGCTGAGCTCTGGCTGATCAGGTAATTTTCAGAGCCCAAATCGATCTCCAGGAGTTCCCTCTCCACTGGGCAGGGAGAGGAGAATCTGTGAGAGGGAGAGGAATGTGATGACCCCTCCAGAGACACTCTGAGTCTGAGCCAGCCACTGAGGGCTGCACAAACCCAGAAGCCAGGTATCTCATGCCCCTGAGGAGTGGAGGCTGAAAGGTGGCACATGTCACACAGCACCTCTTTGTGGGAACATCCAACACTATATCATATAGGCAGCACAGCTCAGGACTAGACGGAAGCCTGCACAGTTTGTCCCATCCCTGCTCAGCATGAGGCTCAAGACCTAGAAATGCATCTTGGTGGATAGTGATGATGGAAATATTCTCTTTTGCTCCCCATCACCCCCTCTGGAGACTCTAGACTTTCATTACCCAAGATATTCATGGCTTTGGAGATACTGTGCAGAGGGTGAGCTCTGAAATGGTGATATTTCAGGCCATGAGGCTGCTGGTGGGGGCTAGACTCATCATGTAGCGTTCTGTAGGTTGTTCACAAGTTCAAAAGGACTAAGGGGGAACACAAAGAATAGAATCCAGACTTTGCTCTGCTCACCAATCCATGGGCCCTCATGGTCTGCCCTTACCTATAGGAAGGGGCACCTTTTTCTAATTTTAATATATACAGAGTCACTGTTTGGCTCTTTCCTCTCCAGGGCACACTAACCAAGGGACACATTTCTGAAGATTTGATGACAGACTCAGCTCTGATGCCCCTGGCTGGGATGGCACTCCTGGCCTTTCATCCCCAGCACGTGGGGACTTGCCTGGGATTGGCAGGGAGAGCAGATGCCAGATGCACACAAAGCTACAGCCCCAGTTACAACAGGAGCTGCACCTCGGCCCTCCAACCTCCTGAAGCCTCTCTGCCTTGGGTAATTGGATTGGGGAAAGGGAGTATTATTTACTAGTCATGTGGACCGATTCCTCTCAGCTCTCCCCCTTCTCTGCCTTGCCAAAGAACAAAGATTGGGGATGAAATAAATTTGATAATAACCAATAAGGACCCCTAGAGAAAATAAAACAGCTTTTATTAAACTTCTTCCAAGACCTTTTGTGCTGAGCATCTGCAGGCTCTCTCAGTAGAGAATTCCAAAGTTTGGCTCCTTTCCCAGCTGGCCAGGGGAGCCCCAGCTGTAGCCCTCATGGCCACCCTGAAAACATGCTTCAATAACTCAGGGCCTCATCCTTCCCATTGCTGTCCTGAGTCAACTCTATTTGAAAGGCAGGTAGAGCCACAGAAAACCTCTCATTTGTGTGTTGCCAGACCCTGAGATTTTGGTGGAGTGGCCTTCCTGGCCAGGTCAGGGCTCTGGGTGGCCAATGGTGACAGGCCTCCAGCTCCAGAGGCAACCAAGTAGTGGCTGGGGCCTGCTGCCATTCATCTCCAGAGTCATCTCTCCAGGTTGAGTACAGCACGATTTAATGCTCCCATCCCTCCATTCCTGCTCTGCATGACAAATTGTTTTAATAAACATAAACTGGGTAATAATAAAGTCATAATAAGCCCACGACTCACCTTATATCACTGCAGTTAAATCCTCCCATAAGCCGGCACTGGTTACAATGACAATTATGGCCGGGCCAATCCGCAGGCAGGCCTGTGTGCGGACAGATTTAATATCGTTTGTAAATATGATTAGTGGGCTGTCATGTTATTGCAGGCTGCTATTTACATTTCTCTCTGGGGTTATACACTCCGCCAAATCAACATTAAGTAGTGAGTCTCCCTTTCCTCCTTAAATCATACATTCCTTCTGCCTGCGCCAATCCCGCTTAATGAAGAAAGGGAACCTGACGGCAGGCGCTGGGTAGAGCCCAGCCCGGCCTCGGCATTTTTCTGAAGACGGATGGGCATGGGGAGCCTCAGGAAAGCTCTGCCTGGGAACTCTGGTGGGTGCACAGGCCCTGTCGCAGCCCCCTCCACTCCCCTCCCACCCACCGCCCCTGCCCCTCTCCCTGCCTGCTCGCTTATGAAAAATGTTCAAATAATGAATGGTTGTTGTTTACAGAAGTAATTTCATGCTACATTTCCATTATTGCCTGGATTTGTTTAGCTTCGCACACTACCCCATTGCCTACAATGAACTTTTAAGGAAATATTGCTTGCGTTTCCCGCTCTGCCGTTCCGCTTCTAATGGAAGCCACTTGCATTTGAGACATATTGTGACACTTCATAACTGTGTGCAAATAAGCATCCTTAAACTGCTGGGGTCAATTAATCATTGTTGTAAAGGCTGATCTGCTCTAGGTGCACCAGAATTGACTACCACCACCACCCTGGGGAGCAGGGTGGATAGGAAAGGGCCCTACAACTGGCTTGGAGGGTGTGAGAGAGTTGTGCTTTCCAGATCATCCTAAATCACTGGTGACAACACAGGTGTGTTCCTCTCTGGTCTTCAGAATCATTTAGTGTGGGCCCATAGACCGGAGTGTACAGAGTAGCCAGGTTGGGGAGCAGCTTGGAAGAACTGAAGAAAAAAATGAATGCCATATGACTCCCATGCCTTCTTAAGGAGAGCACTCTAGACAGGATTTAATCTTCCTGTGATTGCCAAGGTCACCATTATGTTTGGAGGTATAATATATGGATGTACTTTGAGGCTGTTGTGGCTGAAGAATCTCCCACTGCTGTTTTCTGAGCTCTGTGGTTGGATGCATGCAGTGTCTCTGGCCCCTCGCTCACTGTCAGGCTATAGCTGTTGGGGTGTCTGTCCATAGCACCCTCATAGATTATGATCATCTTAATCTTAGGGAGCTTGGGCATTCAGAAATTAGCTTTAGAGCATAAAGACTAGAAAATTAAACTTCATGAATTTTTTATAGAAGAAGATGAAATAGGCTCTGGCCCAGAGCATGGAAACTCTCCTCAAAGTAAGGTTTGGGACATGCATTCTTTATTCAGAGCCCTTTGTTTCCTTCCTGATTGTCAGTTGAGTTGGAGCTAGGAAAGGGTCTAGATAGAAGCTATAAGAAGCTGTATTCTAAGGCAAAAGTGCAATTTATTAATTCTATTTTTTTTTTTTTTTTTTTTTTTTTTTCAGTTTTTTGCCAGGGCCGGGTTTGAAGCCACCAGCTCCAGTATATGGGGCCAGTTTCCTACTCCTTTGAGCCACAGGCACTGCCCACAATTTATTAATTCATTCAACAAACAGTATATATGTTAGGTACCTACTAGGCACAGTTCTTATGGAATTTATATTTTAATGAAAGAAAGCTGTAGATTGCCATGTATGGTCACACAGGTTATACATGCACAATTTTGCACCATGCGCAAAGACTAAAATGTCAATAGCACTTCCTGAAATGGTGCAACATCACAGCTGGGAGCCAGAAGACAAAGAAGCCAGATAATTTCAGAGAGGGATAACCACTATGAAAAAAATAGTATGGGGAACAAAACAGAAATTGATTAGGGTCACCAGATCTCCTTTCTTTGAGGAGGTGATGTTTGAGCTGAGATCAACACAAACTCCCTCTTAGTGCACACAGGCAAATCCCTACAGAACCATGTCTTTCACACCTAGGTACATTTTCTTCTTCATGAATGACTCCTGAATGAAATGATTTCTCCTCATAATGCCCTACAGTTGCCAAACTTTGTATAATACATATTTATTATTTTAATAAAAAGAAATAAACGTGTAGTGCTTTTTTTTTGTTTTTGTTGAGACAGAGTCTCACTATGTTGCCCTCAGTAGAGTGCTCTGGCATCACAGCTCACAGCAACCTCAAACTTTTGGGGCTTAAGCGATTCTCTTGCCTCAGCCTTCCAAGTAGCTGGGAGTACAGGCACTGGCCAAAATGCTCATCTATTTTTTGGTTGTAGTTGTCATTGTTGTTTAGCAGGCCTGGGTGGAGCTAGAACCCACCAGCCTGCATGTATGTGGCTGATGCCCTACTCATTGAGGTTTTTTTTTTGTTGTTGTTGTTTGTTTGTTTGTTTGTTTGTTTTTTAATGTTAAGAGAGAATTGAAAACATTTGGGGAAAATCTTTATCCAAAGGGTTAAAATGAGAAATGTTGGTACCGCATGGCCACACATTCCACTATCTGGAAAACGTGGGTGACTTGAAAAACTCATTTCCACAGGGTCAAGTGTGTGTGTCCATGTAAGAAGATGCAGCCACCCCACCCCCGCCCCATTCCAAGGCTGGGAGACACGGACCACAGGGCATAGAGCCCTGTGTTAACCGGGCATATCAACCAGCACAGAGATTAGGGATGGGACCCTAGCCAGAGAACTGTCTCAGCCCCAGCAGCGCAGAGGAAGCACGAGACAGAATGGAAGGGACTGATGGGGCACTGAAAAGTAGAAAATGTTGAGTTTCTAGCGCTTGGCTGCTCCAGGGAGCCCAGGTACAGCTTCACGGGCCACTGCACTCACCGAGGAGGCCCCGCAGGGCCTCTGGCGCCCCCTGCCTGCCTTGCTTGTCCACTCCCAGCGCCAGCTATCCCAGCCTCTACAAATTCTGTGAGGTGCTCTCCCTCTGTGCTAGGGGCCCAGCTGAGGGAGTGGAAGGGAGGTGGCAGAGGGGGGACCAGAGTCCTGAATGGGCAGAGCTCTTGGCTCTGATATATGTGAGCAGAAGTCAGAACACTGCCGGCAGACCAGGCTGCTGCCCCATTCTGGGTCTCTACCCTCGCCAACCACCAGGGGCCACCAGGCACCCAGGTGAGTCCCTCGCATTTGAGTCTTCCCTGCTGGAACCCAGAGCCATGAGGCAGGGGTGCAAGCTCCACCCAGGAGCAGAGAGCAGAGAGCAGAGAATAGAGGCAGGAATGCCAACGAGTAGCCCCAGATCATAGGCCAGCGCCGACCGCAGGACCTCCTTTCCTCCAGGTGGGGGCCCCTATATGGGAAGGTGATACAATGCAGTTGTTAAGAGAGGGGTCTCTGGAGTCAGCCAGGCCTGGGTTGGCATCCTGACGCTTTCATTTCCCAGTTACGTGAACCCAGGCAAATTATTTGACTTTCTATTGCCCCAGTATTCCCATCTGTGAAATGGAGATATAGTCGTCACCTCAGGCCTTTATTATGAGGATTCTATCGGAAAGCACTAAGCACCTGCTTGGCTCTAGAATGTGTTCGTGGTTATTAACAACAAGGTCAAGAGGATAGGGCTGAGGCCCACGTCTGTTCCCACTCTCTCAACTTTCATTTCATGAATGATAGGTACTACCATGCCCTCTCTTGCCTGAGGCAGAGACCCTGGATTCATGCTCAACCCTTCTCACCCCACAGCTAATAACCACCCACCTCTGCCTACTCCATTTTCTAAAAATCTCTCATTCCCATTGCCTCTGCTCAGCCCAGGCTCTGTGACTTCTCACTTGGCTCATGGCAGGAGTTCTAGACTGGCCTCCCCAGATCCACTCTTGCCCTCTCCACTGCATGCTGCATCCCACATCTAAGCAACTCTGATTCCATCACGCTCTGAGTGATGTGATTAAAGAGCACCCCTCTTAATCTGTATTTTCCTGTTCTTCCCTGTTTCCCCCTATGAATGGTGAGCTCCTTCAGGCAGAGCCCTCAGATTTTCACCAGTATGTCCCTAGTGCCTAGGACAGTGCTTAGAACAAAACAGGCTCATAAAATGATGGCTGAGTGAATGAATGGAGGGAGGTCCTGTCCCCGTCCCAGCCCCTTCTCTGATGGTATTTAAAGCCAACAGTTTGTACCTAGCTTCTGACTGCAAAGTGCTGGAGGCATGAAGCGATGGACTGTGGGGGTGGGGTAGGAATTAGGAGTAGGGTGATCTGATGGGTCAGAGGAACAGTGGTGGAGGGTGGCAGCAGAAGAGGAAATAGTGAGAAGGGACTCATGTGTGAAGAGCCTGGAATGTCCTGGTAAGGGTTCTTCACTTGATTCCTCACTTCATTCTGCAGGCAATGGGAGGTCATTGAAGGTTCCTCATGCTCAAAAACACGATTTGATTTCTACCTCAGAAAAGTTGCTCTGGATTGGGAAGATGTGGAGGAGAGATGAGAAAACCAGACAGGACATGCTTCCCATCCAGTCTTCTGGATCAGCATTAAGGGTGGCTGGGCCAGGGAGGTGGTGGTATACCAGTAGAGAGAACTAGATTCATGAGCAGGTTAAGGAGGTAAAATTGACTGTTGACTTAGAGCGAAGAGAAAAAGAGAGAGGTAGAGAGCCTGGCAGGCATGTGTGATGGTAATGCCATTAGCCAGGAAGCGGAATAGAGGAGGAAGGGCAATTTGGGTCAGGGACAATGAGCTAGATGGGAGGAAAGTGATGGGTTGTGTTTTGAATATGGGTTCAAAGAGATTAGGTCTGCCATCTATTGCTGAGAGGGCATGGCACCTGGGAGACAGAGGTGTGGGCCCCATGGACAGTTCAACCGTGGGAGGAGCCAGGGAGGGATTAGACTGTGGGAGGCGAATTCCTAGAGAGTACATAGCTTGTATCTGAACCCTGTTGAACACACCAGTGGAGGAAGAGGAGAGAGGAGTTGCCAGTGAGGCAGGAAAGAGAAAGGAAGACCAGGGGTCAGGGAAAGTAAGAGGGAAAGAACTCAGAGCAGGGGCAGCCACATGGCCCATAGACACTTGAAAGGAAAGGAAGGAGGTTCACTGTGTGTTGAGGAGGAGCGAGCCAGGGGAAAAGGAAGCTTTAAAAAGTGTCGGGGGTTTTTTTTTGTTGTTGTTTGTTTGTTTTTTGTTTGTTTGTTTTTAATGATTGAGAAGAATTGAGTATATATAGTTACCTGTTGATTTTAACTATTATCTTGCCTCTTTTCCAAAACAATTGAAGGCAGCTGATCATGCTTAGTGCTGGGAAAGAACATGTGAGCCAGGCCAGGCCCACCTCCTTCATGATCCCCTGAAGTTCACCTTAAAGAAAGGCCTGCACCAAATATGCTCCGGCAGCAGGTGCCGTGCATGAGTCCCGGTGACAATCAAAGCAAGAACAAAGTCAGAGCTGGGTGAGGTCAAGGTTGGGTCAGGATGTGTGAAGTCAGGATAGGGTCATGGGATGGGAGAGGTGAGGTCAGGGTCAGATAAAGGTGGGAGGTGAGAGGAGGGTCAGGCATTGAGGGGATGAGATCAGGGTGCATGAAATATCTCAGGAAACTGGGTGAAGTTGGAATGGGGACCTGGGCAAGTAAGTATGCTCAGAAGCTGGGTGGGGGTGGTCATGCCAAGTAGTGACTCTGATGAGAGCTGCCCTGTCCCTTGCCTCAACCCCCATGTGTACATGGCTAGGTGGTGTGTGTGTCAAGTGTGCATGGGGTATGTGTGCCATGCCCTTTTGTGACGCATGTGTGTGCTCACTTGTGAATGTGGCACAGGGGTGCATACTTTGAATAGTGTGTATGCTTATATGTGCCTTTTTCTAAATCACGGGGTGCATCTAGTATTATAATAAAAAAACTAGATAAACAGCACTCAAAGATATAACCAAACGTCCCATCTCATGGCTCCTGAGTGTTATTACATTTCCTGATTATATATCAAAGCCAATGAACTTTGGAAGTGATGTGGAGAGAGATGACCTTTGGTCCTTTGTGGCTTTACAAGGATGCCTTCCCAGACAGAGGGAACTGGTCAGGCAGCATCCAGTAAGAATTGATCCCCCCTCCTCCAGGTCTGAAATATTCTTTCCTGCCCTGGCACATCTTGCAGGTGCCAGGACAGTGAACCTGATTGAGCCCAAACTACTCTCTGGCCTATATCAGCATCTGTGAATGAACTCTCTCTCTTCTCTGTTCTACAGCTCCCAAATCTATGCTGTGCCAGGAGCCAGTACTCCTTCAATGGCTCCCCATTGCCTATATAGTAAGGTGCAAAATCCTTCCCAGGGCATTCCAGACCCCTTCTATTTTAGTCCCTGCCTACCTTTCGTGTTTTGCCTCCCAACATCTGCAACTCTGTCCCGATCACCCTCTCTCAAAGCCCCCCCCCCCCATCTGCAGGCCACTATTTCATGCCTCTAAGGCTTTCTGGCCAGATGCTTCTTCATAGTGTTGGCTTTAAATACCAGCAGATATGGTGTGGGGGGTAGTCTCAGGTCATTCACCCATGATTTAATTCAACAAATATGTATTAGTTGTTTCCAGATTCTAAAGATATGACAATGGCTAAAACTCAGAGAGGGACCTCTGGGGACTGGTTATTCCTCAAGGGAGAGGGTCAGATTAACAGAGAGCATCAGCTAGGCTGTAACTGAATAGAATAGATGCTCAATAAACACATGTTGAACAAACAAGTGGATGAACACAGTAGGTGTAATAATGGGTGCATGCATAAGGTACATTTAAAAGATAGAAAAGGGACATTCTTTACCCCTCTCTGGAGGTCAGGAAAGACTCCACAAGACTGGTGACAAAGTGGACAAACTTTTAAGGTTGAGTAGGAGCATTCCAGGTTCCACTGGGGAAGAATATTCAGCACTGGCAAAGAAGGAAAGGCAAAATGGGTGGGCAGAATCAATGGGCCTGGTGAAGGGGAGGCATTTGGTGCAAATGTGTGGGACCTCATTGTTGAACAGAGAGCTGTGGCCTGGATCGAGTGGCCCATGCCCAGATGGGCCCTGTGCTTAGGGGGCTTCATTCTCTGAGGTTGTCATCTTGAAATTCTTATCATATTATCTCTATTATCATATTATCTTGCATGGGAAGCCTTATTGGACATTGGGCATGTGCTCTGGCTTGGAGCACAGACCTGTTTCCTGCCACCTACATAGGGAAACTTCTCAGCAGCCTGCTTCCTACCTTCCAGTGCCCCGGCCGCCTCAGCTTGCTCAGACTCCTTGCCCTAGCACTACACCCCCTGTCACCTGCCACTGAAGGCAGGACCAGCTACAGAGGCAGGGAGGCTCCATTCCACAGCCACCGTCTACCCTCGTGGGGTCTGCACAAAGACACAAGGAATACTAGGTAAGTGCTCACAGCTTCTAGAGTAAAGTAAGGTGGCAGCCATCGTTGCCCAAGTTTGAGAGACCAAGGTGAGTTCCTCAGTTAACTGAGGCCCCACAGTGGCCTCTTACCTGGGTTGTCCCCAACCCAGGCATTGAGCATACCCCTGGGGGCTCACCCACTTGCCATGGCTGGGGTAGTGGGCCTTTCAAAAGGGAGATTAACTTCCCTGCTGTGGGTCTAGGGCTACATTTTGGGCTCAGAAAACTATGTAGGAGGCCCTGGCTGGATCAGAGGTCTCCAAACTGGGGTGCATGTGGCTGCCCCAAAGGCTTTAGTGACCACATGCACCATAAAAAAGCTAGGAGATCACTAATATCGATGCCTGTGACAAATGCCACCACTCGATCAGCAACATCACACAGATGGAGGCCCCTGAAGAGGTGGGATAGGGGCTGAGGACTGAGTCTTAAGCAAGGGCTGGCGAAAGAAACATCCTGAAATAAGATCAGAGCCAGCCACAGATACCACATGGGGTCCCTACTGGCAGAAACAGGCTCCCCTCCCAAACATCCCCCGACCTGGGTTATCAGGCAGCAGAGGGCCTTTTTGGTTTGTGCAGCAGTGACAGATAAGGCGCATGGGGTAAAAACCAGGGCCCTTTCCTTTCTGTCTCATCATATATCCTGGCTGCTTCTTTGCTGTGTGGCCACCACGACGTGAGGAAGAGGGACCTGCAGCATTACTACTTGCTGCATTTTGGGGGACAGAGGGTCTCCGTGGGCTCAGTCCCTGTGGATTTGCCCTTTGAAAAAGACTTTTTTGTGCCTACTTGTGGCTCAGGTTGCTATTAGGACCTACATCAAGGGCCTCCAGGAATTGCATCGGAGGTTTGGCTCTCTCTCTTAGCACTGTAGGACCTTAGGCAAATTACTTAACCTCTCTGAACTCCAGACTCTTTGTCTGTAAAAGGGGGATATCAGCAGCTCCAACTTCATGGTATTGTTGTGAGGATTAAATTAAATAAACCCCAGGATTTGCTTAGTGCCACTAGTACTGAATAATGATAATAATAATAGCAGCTGATGCTTGAGTTGTACTTATGCTAAGTACCATTTTCAGTGCTTTACTTATATATCCACTCATTTAGTTCTCATCATAACTGTAAAGTAGGCCCTATTCTTATGCCTATTTTACAGATGAAGAAATTGAGGCACAGAGATAGTAAGAACTTGCACCAAATCATACAGCTAGTAAGTGAAAGAAGCAGGGATATGACCCCAGGTCATCTAGCTTCAAGGTCTGTGTTCATAACCACTACACAATTCTGCCTTGTTTGTTGAAATAGGTGCTCAATAAGATGATATTTTTCTTTCTTTTTCTTAGATTTTTTTTAAATTAAATCATAGCTGCGCACATTAATGTAATCATGGGGTACAATGTACTGGTTTTATATACCATTTAAAATATTTTCAAGATGATTATTTTTCTGTTTTTTAAAATTATTTTTCCTGCACACACTCCTGTATTCACTCAGGCAGCAGAGGATCTTTTTGGTTTGTGCAGTGGTGACATATGAGTCATGTACACACCCATCTTTTTGTGAGCTTCTCAGCTGAGAACTTGCCTTCTGAGGCTATGGAAGACCAGGTCCTTAGGGTCAGGCTGAGAAGGTCACCTCTGGGGAGCCTGGGCCCGGCAGGGAAATCAGGCCAACAATTTTCATTAAGTAGGTTGGTTAATAATGCTTAGAGGACTCCACATATGAGGGGGAGTTGTGTTCTTATATGCTCTGTTTGAGAACCAGTAGCCAAGTGGGTCAGAGAAGGCTAAGTCTCAAGGACAGGACAGAATATGCCCTTTCTGTCTCCCCATGCCATCTTCCCCTGACTGGACTATGAGCCCAGAGACCTGCCTGCCTGCCTGTCCTGGGTTTACGTGAGTACTGTCCTGGTGGCCTGGGTCATGCTTTCCTGGAATTATGGGCCCAGTATGTCCATGTTGGGGAGAGGTGATTAGAGTAATCCCCCAACCCTCAGGCATGCCCCGTCAGGGGCTAAAGGAGAAAAAAGGAGTCTCTCTTCAATCCCAACAGGACAAAAAGTTTTCTCAGCATCGCTGGAGCTACAGACATATCTCTGGAAGACAGGAAAAGAAGGGGGGCTCTGAAGGGGGTGAGATTTCCTTGTATTTCCCATTTTTCCTTCTTAGTGCTCTGTGATTCAGAACCTACAGGAAGGAGACCCATGAGAAAAATTGAGAAAAAGGTCTTCCATGAAGGAAGCTGTGCCTAAGGTTGGTGCCAGGCCTGGAATAGGGATGCTGAAGGGCAAGAACTGAACAGAGGCCCTGGCCCTGACTCTGTCCTATCTTCCCAGAGCCTATGAGCCTTATCTGTGCCCCCCAACCACAAACACCTCTCCCCATACCATATTCTTCCTAGGCTGGGCCCTCTGAACCTCCCCTGCATCTTCTTTGCTCACCCTGGCCTGGCACAGGGCTTCCTTGCCTGTTCTGCACCTGCTCCTGCCAGGCTCTGTGCACCTGCCCGGCTAAGCCTGTGCTGTAAGCTCAGGTCCCCTAGGGGGCGGCAGAGAGAGCACAGGCTGAGCAGCCAGCAGAGCCCTGTTCTGGATTCATTTCTGTTCCCGAAGTGGGAAACGCCACTCTGGACCTCTGGAAAGGCCTCTATGGACCTCTGTTTCTACATTTGCTCACTGGACAAATGACACACAGGCCTCTCCCTGTTGGATGCACAGCTGAGCCACTGCAGAGAATCTAGGGGGTGGTGGGAAGGGATATAGGAGGGTAAGCAGTGTGTGCTGGGGACAGCAAGGTGCTCTGGGAGCTGAGCAGCCATCACTCAGCTCCCCCACCCGCAGGACAGCAGACCAGTGGCTATAGCTTGGTCAGGAAGGTGATGCCTGGTGGCCTGGGACTCAGCACCGGGCACTGGGGTGTAAAAATCAGATGGTGCTCTGGGCTTACAAGAGCCCAGCACCCCCGGGGCCTCGAATGCTCGCAAATCGCGTCTTCCTCCTCCATCTCTGCCTTAATTTTCTCAGCTCTCTCTGACTCTAGGACTAAATAGATTTGCAATTTGTCTTTGTAAAGGAATACAACCCCAGCGCACAGGGGCAGAAGGTCCCCCAGCCCGCCCAGATGCCAGAATCCCTCATCCCCCTCACCTCTCCCCAGGAAGGCCTGTGTGTGAGTCCAGGGAGGGGCTGGCCCTGCCCAGGAGGGCCGGGAAGTCAAGGAGGCTGGAGGGCTGGGTTCTGGCCTCTGCCCAGCTGCACCAGGAGGCCCAGAAGGGTTTATTTGGATTTTTTAATTATCATTTTTTTTTTTTTTACTTTTTTTCTCCTCATGAAAAAGTTTTAATATACACAGTAAATTAAGCCCAGAAAAAGGGAAGGGGGGCACATTTCATCTTTAATCTATTTACTTCTGAATATTTAACATACAATTCTGGCACCAATCACCAAATTTAACTGGAAAATTACTCACTAATCTGTTTGCTTATTTGGAATAATTGGGTCGGCTGCCAGCGCGAGGATTTCCCCCCCTGTTTAATATCTCAGTTAGTAGTC
Source organism: Loris lydekkerianus (assembly GCA_963574355.1). Lineage (NCBI taxonomy): Eukaryota > Metazoa > Chordata > Mammalia > Primates > Lorisidae > Loris > Loris lydekkerianus. The sequence goes on along the minus strand of CAUYPK010136184.1, from coordinate 32,086 downwards.
CAATTTCAGCTTGGCGGCATAATTACTCTGACAGAGCTGTAGCCACGGGGCCTGTGAGTGGGGCTGCTTTTAAACCGTAAATTATGAAGGATTAGCATTTATGAATTTTAAATCAGGGCTGGGGTAGGAGACACTAAAGCTGCTTAACACTGGGGAACAGCAGCCTCCACTCAGCAGCAGAAGCCGTAACCCTTCCGCTTCCAGGACAGGCTGCAGGACATGGGCACGTGGGACAGACACAGGGAGTGGTGACCCTGTAGGACACAGAGACCTAGGAGTGTGGGACCCAAGGGACATGAAGAGTGAGGAGTGCTGAAGCAATTGTAAAACCCCTGGGGCTTAGAAAACCGGGGATGGTGTGGGTGTGAAGTGGGGTGCAGCGTCCCTATGATAAGCAACAGGGTTCAACTCCTCATTGCTCAGGAGGAAGCTTGGAGTGACAGCCCAGGAGTTGAGGAGGTCAATCTCTGCAGCTCCCTGTCTCCACCCTCCCACAGGCTGGATCTCTACCCTTCTTAGGAATCCCCATTTGGTCATGAGCCAATCTGACCTGGGGGACTGTGCTCTAAGTGTGACTTCCTGGTGTGCTCAGCTCTGTTGAGCCCTAGACGGGCCCTCAGTGCCCTCCCAGCCATGTCATCTGAGTTCTTACCTTCCTTCCCACTCTTCTCCATCTCCCCACCCCCACTTCTCTCTGGCACCAGGATGACCCAGCTTTGACACCAGAAAGACCTGGTTTGGAACCTGTCTGTGTTCCTATTAGCTGTGTGCCCTTGGACAAGTTACTTAACCTTTCTGAGTCTTTGTCCTAGTTCAGTTCGGTTAAGCCAGTAATTCTTACCCTGCAGGGCTGCTGGGAGACTGACTTTTGTGGCTTATTACTGGGAACAGGGTTCAGCACATTACAGATGCTTATTGAGTCAACTTCATAATCTTTAGGGTCTCCTCCAAACACAAGTCAATGCCCTGTATCCACGGTCCTCTCCCTATCCCTCATTCCCTCACCATTCACAAAGCAGCAGAAGTCTCAGCGTCTGGCCTCAAGACCCACAGGCTGTCCAGGACTGACTCTTCCCAGGAGAATCCCTCTGTCCGGGAATAAGCCCCTCTGCCACTCAGTCTGGCCTTATGGGGGGTGGGACGCCAAGCTTGGATCTCTGGCTTCTACTGGCCTTCGGGTACTGGTGACCACTAGAGCACCTACTCTGGAGCTAGGCTGGCTGGGTTTGAACTCTTATTCTGTCATCCACTAGCTAGATTTCCTTGAGCTGTCATTTAGCCTCTCTATGCCTCCATTTCCTAATATGAAAAATGGGAAGAATAATAATAGTATCTCATCATAGTACTGGTAAGAGGATTAGTGAGTTAATCAATGTACAGTATTCAGAAGCTGTGCTAGTTATTACTGTATTATGTATTAGCCTTCCAGGGGAGATGACTATGGCCCACTCTGTGGGACCTGCCTATTCTAAAGCTCCAGGTTGACTTTCCTGGGCTTGAGAGAACACTGGTCTCCTATAAAAACAGGAAGAAAGGACACAGGATCAGAGAAGGCTGGACATGGCCACCTGGAGCACTCTCGAGAACTAGTCTGGACCACATCGTGCTGTGTTGGGACAAAGCAGCCCCTGCTAACTCTGGACCCCTTATCTGTCACATCTGCCCCTGATTTGTAGCTCTGGCAAGGGGCCTCCCAAGGCTCCTGGTTGGCAGATCCCCAACTCTAGGCCAGCTGTGGGGGCCACAAAGTCTGGAGGGGCAGGAGAGAGAGCACAGGGATGATTCAACACAGAGAGGCCTTTGCGTGTGCCATCCTCCTTCCCAAGCAAGCCCAAATCTCTGTCATCCACCATTCCCCAGGCTCAGCTAGAATAGGGCAGTGGGTGGCCAGAGAGGGAAGGGAAGGGAAGGACCAGTTCAGACCCCAGCATGAGAATGAGCCTGCCTCTGGTCCTGATGCCTGCCTCTGGCCTCACCTACCTGCTGCCCCTGGACCACCACACACACAGTGCCACAGGCTGCCACTGCCTTCATGAGAGTTCTCTGACCATCACTTCCCCTTCTGAGCCTCATGGTGCCTCATCTGACAGAAACATAGGAGGGGCTGGCCCTGCCTGTGGGTCTATGATTCAAGTTGGCAGCCTGCTCTGTCAGCAGAGTGGACACAGCACATCACCTGCTCTCTGCAAATGGGGTCCCATAGTCCCATTCACAGGACCAGGCTGGGGGAAGTTTGGCCTCATGTGACATACTGGATGGATCAGGCTGCCTGTTATCATCTATGACCTTAGGCTTAATGACAGACCAAGCCCCAGCCGGAGCTCCCCCAGTGTGGGCTGACAATCAGAGTCCTGGATAAATATCACAGCCTGGCCATGGCTCCACGGGCCCTTACACAGTATTAGTACACTTTTTAAAAATGACCTACAGGATAGTTTTGCTTCAAATAAATCCTTAAGTATCCCCCTCTCACCTCCACTGGCACCCCACACCATCACCCCAGGTCATCTGGCCCTTAAGCAGCACAATTGGGAGGGCAGAACAGAGGGAGAATAAGGCGTCTGCAGCGCTGCCACGTGTGGCATGTCCAGACAGAGCAAGGCTCATTCCCAGGGGCCTCACAAGATTTCTGGCGCTGTTGGTCTTCAACCACGCTAGGATGCTTGATGGATGGGAAGTGCCTGGTTTGTCGAGTCCTTGCTGGGTTTTGTGATAACTCATTATATTTCTTTCTTTACAAATTGCCCCATTAGCACTCCTGAATTGAATGGAATCATAAAGGCAGGAGCATCCCAGTCTGGGCTAAGCCTGGACCATGAATTACCTGTGGAGCAAAGGCCTACATTTTGGGAAGGAGGTTGGAGGCAGCTGGATGGAGTGGGTCCTAAATTCTGCAAGGGAAATGGGTTTGTTTTCTTTAAACTCAAGAGAATAAAAGGCTTCTAACCAAGTCCTCCTGGATTTAAATAGCAAAATCTGCCTAGCTGCTCATTGGCTTTCAAGCTAGGGGCTCTGATCCCTGTTTGAGGGGTTAAACTCTAACCCCATTAAGCCATTTATGGAAAGCTGACCACAAGCAAGGGAGGTGGCTCCTCTTCCCGCAGCCTTCCTAAACCCCACAGATTCTGAAATTGGTTGTCACTCTCAGTCAGAGGATTCTAAACAAGTAGACGCTAATCCCCTCTGTTAAGGAGATACTTATTTTGTCTGAAAAACTTCAAAGAGCCCATGACAGACACTCAAAATCAAAATTAGCATTCCAATGAGGATTTAAAAAATAATAATTCTTACAGTTCCGCAGAGAAGAGGAGGAGAGGTGAAGTGACTGGCCTGGAGGCTGGGGGAGGGAGGTGGGGTGAGCATGCCTTTCATCTGCCCTGCCCAGGAGCTCAGGGGATCTTCCCCTGCCAGCTGAGATATGTGGAACCCCCTCTGTACCAAGGGGCAAAGGTTGGTCCATAGCCTGGACCCTCCAAGATGGACAAGAGTGGTTGCTGCCCCCAAAGGATTATGCAGAGGAGGAGTCCAATGCTTGGAAGAGAGTGATAGTATCCATCCCAGGCTGCAGCTAGAGCCAGGTGGCTGCACCCGGGTGGGCCTGCATGGCAGGGCCTCCACTCCTTGTGGCTTGTAGAAGTGTAGAAACCCTGACCATTGTCCTAGACAGCATCCCAGGACAAAGGGTGGCAGAAGGTGGAGTTGGCTGCCTTGCCAACACACCTGTGCAAGTCATAGCTGCATCTGGGTGCTGCTGCAGGACAGGGGTTCCAACACTGCCCTTGAGGCGCAGCAGCCTCTCTCCCAAAACCTGGTGAGAGTCCTCCACCCCAGGCCTGTTCTGTCCCTCTGCCTCACTCCACAACTGAGCACAACCCAGGAGGCCTCCCTGCCCCTCTCACCAGCGTCATCCTGGCATTTTCATCTCCTAAAGGACCCCACTGTTCAGACCCAGCTTTCAAGACCAGGAGCTGCCCATCTCCAGGTGCGCTCCTCCCTCCCTGTTTCTGGAGCCCCTTTCTTTCTGGAGATACTCAGATGCCTGTAGCATCTGGGTCCCCTATCCCTCCTGGGCCAGCTCTCCACTGCTCTATTGGTTCCTGCCTGGGCCACCAGGAGGCCAAGTGGCAGGACCTATCAGTAGGTACAAGGCTCCCCCCCACCCCCCACATTGCCTGGCCAGGCTGCTCCAAGCCTGTTTGGTTCCACACCTGCAGGGAGGACCTCACACCTCTCAGAAATGCCAGCACAGGGGCCATGGAAGTTCCCAGGACCCTCAGTCTTCTCCCTGCTCCCTTAATACACACTGCTTTCCTGTATCACTCCCAAGCTCTCCATCCTCTCATCTGCCTGGTCCCCACCAGACCCTTTGCTCCCTCCAAGGCTGTTCTAGAGCCAGATTTCGTCCACGCTTTCCCAGTTTTCTTTGGTATGTGGACCTGCTTTGTGCCTGATCCTGGGCTGGGTACGCACCTTGCTCTTGGGCTGCTTCCAGACCCAGCAGGATTGCTGGACCATTACAGGTCACTGGCTGTGGACTTTTGAGGGAGCAGAGAACTACATGGAGTGGGAAGTGTCCCTGATGCCAGTGAGCTGGGTCCCAGGGCGTCATGAAGATGTCACCAGGTGAGCAATTTAACAAAGGGCCTTCTTTCCTTCCAGCTAGTGAGAACAGTCTGCAGAGAGCAGCCTGCAAGCCCAGGGCTGGGGGAGAACCCAGAACCATACCTTCAGCCCCTGCAACACTGGTACCCCTTCCTGATCCCTAGCTGAGGCCTCAGACCCTTTAGGGAGACTAAGTTACCTATTCTAATAATAGCATTGGACAGCACATGAACTTCATAAGGGGAATGAAGAGCCTGAAGAATCCCTCCTCTGCTCAGCAGTGACACCCCAGAGCACCAATGGGAGAGACCCCTTGAAGGTATTACCTCATCCAGAACCCAGGTCATTGGCTCCCAGTACTAGAAAAGGCCGAAAGAGATTTCCAAAAGGTTTTGGCATTAACCATTCCTGAGGCAGGTTTGGTCTCTCCTGACTGCAAGTGTCATCGCTCTCAAAATGTTTCCCTTCCAAGCACATTCATACCCACCGTTTTATGTCATAGATGCCTAGAACATTCATGCTGAAAGCCCATGTCAAGCCACATTGCCCAATAGAGATACATTACAGGCCACATATATAATTTTAAAGTTTCCAATAGTCATATTAAAAAGATTAAACTAATTTGAATAATATTTAAATTATTAAGCCCAATATTATTATTGGATTTATAAAACCTAAAATATTATCATTTGAACACATAGCCAACATAAAAATTATAAATGATATATTTTACATTCTTTTTTTCATAACAAGTCTTAGAAATCTAGTGTGTATTTTACACTTAGGAATATCCAAGTCTGACTAGTCACGTTTCAGAAGCTCCAGGGCTACCAGTGGCTATTGTACTGGATGGCACAGAGACCAACATGTTGTGTCTACAGAGGAGGACTCTGGGAAGGATGGGAATGGATCAATTGCCCTCCAGGCTTTCAGCTGAAGTCCCTTGATGGCAACTCCCAGCCCTTCTACAACCCTGCTGGACACTGAGTTAGCACTGGATGCTGAGGTGGAATCACCCTGGCCTGGAGCTGGAGGTTGGTATCACGTGTGGAGCCTGCTGCCCACCTGCTCTCATGTGACCTTGGGAAGATCAGGGACCACACTGAACACAAGGCCTCTACCTGCCCTGGCCCTCCTGTGGAAGAAGATCCAGTGGAGACATTTACAGCCCCAGCTCCACGCCAGGCACTGTGCTGTGTCTGGGGACAGAGTGCCCACCTTGGAGGAATCTGCGGTTGGGGTAAGTCAATGACAGCAAAGTATGATGAGGCCTTCCATGGAGAAGGGTACCATGTGGGCACAGAGGTCGGGGAGTTGGTCATTTATGGGCAATAGGAAAGAGAAAAATCTGCTGAGGAGCCTCTTTCCACAGCTACGACCCACCCAGCTTCAGGTTCCTAAAATCCCAGGACCCCAGCTATTCCTGTCAAGGTGAACAGCCCAGGCGAGGAAAGCCCACGCAGATAGCACAAAGTGGATGGCCTAGCCCTGCCACAGTCCTGCAAGGCAGGCCATGCCCTTCCTTCCTAGACATGGCTGGCATTGTGTCCTCCTCGGCAGAGCCTCAGGAGACCAAGGCTCAGCCCTTCCCCATTCCCTGCAGGCATTCTAGACTTCTTTGGCAGAAATTCTTGATATAAGGGGCTGAGCTGGGTTTGTCCAGGGCTGAGCTTGGGCAGGAGGGCAGCTTGAGTCCTGCCTGCCACAGCCTGAGGTAGGAGCTGGCCTGACTCCTGGGCCAACATTGTGCAGAGGGCTGAGGGACCGCGCTGTGAGGCCGGCTCTGCAGGCAGGGCCTAGCTGCCTCTTGTCCACACCTGGCCACTAAGCCCTGAAGCCGGTAATGAGCATCTCCTGCACCACCATGGTTCAGAGGAGGCCTCCCGGCAGCCTGGCCTTGTTCTCATTGTCCCTCTCCAGCCCAAATGCACCAGGCCCAGGCCTCAATCACGATCAATGGGCCGAGGATGTGCTGACGAGGCACTTTCATCTTTTCTCAGGGCTGGTGTTTGAACTTCTCTGAGCAAGCGGCCTTCCCAAACGGGCTTGTTTTCTAAGAAGGCAGCCAATCTCCTTTCCCTTGCTTCCTAAGCAGGCTGATCCTGAGAGTTATTGAGGCACAAGAAAGGAGATGTTCAAAGGCAAATCTAAATTACCGTCCTCTTCAAACTGGGGAAAAGTCTTATTAAGTTGCCTGCGTGTGAATTCGGCCTATTTCTGTCTGCAGACCTTTCTTCCTTTGTGCCACATAAATGGACACATCTTATTGATTTTCTTTCAGCCTAGATCACCTCCACAGCTGTGAACATGGGCAGGCAAATCCCACTCTTCTTTCCCTGTGGGGCTGAGGAAGAATGCAGGTGGCAGCCAGAGTGGCCCAGTCTACTGGGGGCTGCCATGGCCACCTCACTACCCACTTCCCACCTTGCCTGCTTCCCTCTGCACCCAGCACTCAGCCCATATAGGCCTGCAGGGAGGTGTTGGCACCACAGACCCACAGGGCTGTGAGGCAGGCAGGCAGAGGGAGCCGGAAGGCAATGCCCAGGCCTGTGCCCTCAGCCTGTTCTCCCACTTCCTGTGCCTCCTGCCGTCTCTTCCTCTATGACTCCCCCAGCCCACCCTCCATCACCCTGCTAACTCCATCCCAGTCCTGACTGCCTGGCTGAATATACCACGTGCATTCCCACTCTAGGGACTTAACATTTGTCTTCCCATAGGAAAAGCTCTTCTCCCTAGACATCCTCAAGCTTTACTCCCTCACCTCTGTCAAGTCTCCATGCAAATGCCAACTTCTCAGTTAAACTGTCCTAAACCATCCCATTTAAAATTGCAGTCCCATGGCTCAGTGCCCGGGAGCACAGTGGTTATGGCACCAGCCACATGCACCAAGGCTGGTGGGTTCGAGTCTGGCCTGGGCCAGCTAAACAACAATGACAACTGCAACAAGAATATAGCCGGGCATTGTGGCAGGTCCCAGCTACTTGAGAGGCTGAGGCAAGAGAATTGCTTAAGCCCAAGAGTTTGAGCTTGCTGTGAACTGTGACGCCACAGCACTTTATCAAGGGCGACATAGTGAGACTGTCTCAAAAATATATATATACATCTGACTTCTGTCTTACTAGAAAGTTCTCATGTAGAACAGGCATTTACTTCATGTCTAATGGAAAATGCACATGCTAGAACTTATGAAGAATGTCATACTTTTCCCATATATCCACGAGATTATCCCACACTCAGAAAACAAATAAAATAAAATAAAATTGCAGGCCCTCCCCTGCATTCCCAATCCCCTCCCCCTCTTTATTTTTTTGCACAGCACTTACACTTTACTTGCTTGGATTGGCAGTCTGTCTCCCCTCACTACAATCTAAATTTCATGTTATCAGGGATTTTTCCCTGTTTTGTTCACTACAGTGGCACCAGTACTTAGAACAGCATTCAGCTTACAGAGGTGCTCAATAAATGCATTGATCTGTGCATGAAAGACTGTGGCAGGTGGTGGGACCCCAGGTAGGGCCAGCACTCTGCTTTCTGCTATGCTGGCAATAGCCTCTGGAGGGCACCACACAGGATGGCCAGGCTCACATCTTTTGCTTAGTCATGGTTTCTACTCCAGCTTACCTCAGGCTGCCAGAAAAAAGGTACCAGACCCTTCCCTAGGCCAGTGGGTTGGCCTGTACACTGCCTGCCCCAGCTCTGGCCTCAGAAGAGATAACTTCTAACCTCAGGACAATGTCTCTGTTTGATGAGTCTCCTACCAGGGACAGGCGCCTTGGGAGGGTGTTTCCCACCATGAGACCCAGCTGGTCAGGATGGTGCTGCTTACATGCTCTGGAGCCCTCCCAGAGGGTGGAGCCTCTTGTGGGCACCCTAGGGCTGCCACCCATCTCCCTTACTGCACCCTAGGCTGGGTGAGTGAGCCCAATAATTACTGTATAAACGCCTTGGTTGGCCAAAGGGTTCCCTACCTCCTTAGTTGCTACCTGAATGTCTCTTTTTCTATCTCCTGACCTCAGTTTCCCAATTTGGAACATGGAAGGGGTGACTCAGAAAACCTGAGGAACCCTTCTTTCATGAGTCTGACAGACCTGGCCTTTTTCTGGACCCATCTCTCTGAGTTGGCTGAGTCATCTTTGAGCCCCAGGTCTGTGTCTGATTTTTCTCCTCATCCAGCCCAGACCCTGACTCTGAATAAAGTTATCACTAGGCATTTATGACTCAATACATGACTGAAGGAAAGAACTGCACACAGCGTGCAGGCCCACAAAGGCACGGCCCTTTCGCCCCAGCATCAGTGTGCGGGTCCCAGCCCCCAAACCCCAGCATCTGCTTGCTGGAGAGAAGCAGACAGACAGACGGAAGCAAGCGAGGCCTAGGAATTCTTTAGGGGACAGAAGCTCACTTCCAAACGGGAAGCTATAGGCTGCAGAAAGACAAAAAAATTTCTCAAAATTAAACCAAAGGAGGGGTTTGGGGAGCCATGGGGCTCCGAGGGATTTATTAATGCACGCCTCCAAGTGATTCTTCCTCCTGCAATCCAGGCGCTGGGTTAGCACCGGCTTCCAAATTATATTTAATTGGACAATTATTCAAACTGAAAAACCTGCACAGGAAACGAAGGCGGTCCTTAATAAACACCTTGTCTCCTCAGCCCCAAACAGGCAAGTCGTTTACTGACCCAAGAGGCACAATTTTGTCTTTGGTAAATTTATTTTGAAGTAATTGCCGACTCCGGGAGTAACCATTTTTCAAAGGGAAACTTGGCTCTAGCCAGCAGAATAATAAATTGTTCCCTGACCCTTGAGAAGCCTAATCCCATTAGAAAGATATGCGCTTAGAGGGCGGAGGGCTGCGCGCGAAGGGGAGAGATGGCCCTGAGCTGAGCACTGCAGACTCACCCGGCTGGCGACCGGGGCAGCCTCCAGGGCTGACCAGGGCACAGCCACAGCACAGGGACCAGTCCAAGCTTTCTCTTCAGGAGACGCTGCAGGGGCTGGGGCTGGAGCAGGAGTGCGCGGGCTGGGGAGAGAGCGCGCCTGGAGCCCAGCCTCTCCCGGGTCTCCTCCCCGACCTGCCCGCCGCCCCTCCGCCAGGTTAGTCCTCATTTCCGCTCTCCCAAGTCCCGCCGGACCCCGGCAGCGACCCGCCACCTGCTCGCTGTCTCTGGTGAGGTCGTGCAGAACCAGAGAGCACAGGGCAGGCGTGCGTTTTGCGCAGACTGCGCACCACGCAGCCTGCACCTTGTTGAGCAGCTGAGGGCCTTGGGGAACCTGCTTTAATGAATAGAAGTGCGTTTATAAATAGCATATCCATATGCAAATGAGCACCTCCAACTGGTCTCTGATTGCTTCCATTCAAGCAAACACAGTTTTTAAGAGCTGGGGTCTTTTTTCAGGAGAGAAATGAATGGATGCCCCTTGATTTCAAACTCAAGGCCTCCTAACCCAGACTTGACCTAAGGTGGTCTCTACCAGGGTAGGGACCTTGGTTTCTGTTTCCTGATGTGTCCACGTGCCTAGGACAATGCCTGTCATGAAACAGTGTTCAAGAAATATTGTTAACATACATGAACTCCTAGAGAACCCGGCCTCCATTGCTTCATACAGCCTTCCTTCAGACCCTGAGCAAAGTAAGGCTTATAGGACAGGAGAGTTAGAAAAAAAGAACTATTGTTATTTATCCTCCTCCCTTTTTTTCTAGTTGGGGAAACTGAAGATCTGAGAGACTAAGTAACTACAGAGCAGGCCAGAGACAGGAGCAGGGCCCTGATTTCTCCAGGCTGCCTCCCAACGCCAGCCCCACTGGAGTAATGACACATTCCCTGCTCTACAGCCAATGAAACGGAGGCTCATGGAGCTGGGTCTTGCCCGAGGTCAGACTTTGAGGGGCCTGTTTCCCAGGCTCTTTGGCATCAGCGTGCAGCCTAAGGGGGGACAAGGCACCCAGTCTCTTCCTATAGTCCATGTGGGGGTTGCAGGGCTTGGAACCCTTGTGTCTAACAAGGCCACTTTCTCAGAGGACAAGAATTCCACAAGGCAGAGACTGTCTCATCTGGATTCTAATTCCTGGGCCATTATATTAACTCCATCTCATCCACAGCAGCTTCTGGACAACAAAAGGGTGTGGAAAGGAGTACTTGGCCTTTTATTATTTATTATTGTTTCACACTTCTTTGCCTGAGAGTCAAATCCTACAGGGAGCTGATGACCCTGGAGGTGGGAAGGCTGTGCTCCTGGTACCCATGGACATGCTGCCTCATTTGGAGCGCCTGTCCTGTGCAGGCCCTCATGCAGGCTGTCCTCAGCCTCCATCCTTCCCTCCCAGAGCCTGGGATTTTCATAGCATTTCCCATGTGCTTCTGGACCCACCTCTCCCTTTCCTGGTAAAGGCCCCTAGGGTGGGCCTGACAGTCCCCAAATCTCAGGATCCCAAGCAAAAGGCCAGTCCAGAGACTCAACTTCAGCTCATTCCCAAATCTGCTCACCCCTGACAAGCACGCTTGGCCCCTGAGAAGAGCAAGGTTAGAGTCCAGGACTCCAAGTATCTCTAGGGCTTCCCTTGAGAGGTCTTGCAGAGTCTGAGTGAAAATCTGTTGTCCTGCTATAGTTCACAGTCCAAATGTTGACAACCCCAGCCTTCTAATCTTAACATCACTTCGAAAGTTCTGGCTTTATTAGTTGTGAAACCACTGTGTCTAGATTAGCACCATGAAAGGCCAGGCTCTCTTATGCAAACAGAAGATAATGTACCTAGGGCCTGGCACAGGAGAGATGCCATTAAACTTTTGTCTTCCTTCCTTCCACAAATATGTTTTGAGCACTTGCTGTGGCCAAGGCCTAGGCTGTTTCTGGGGAAATGCTGAGAGACAGAATATTGCTCTTCATGGAGCTAACAGCCTAATGAGGGAGACAAGCAGAAAAATGTATCCATAGCATGTGATTTGAGAGCTCCAGCACAGGGAAGCTGGCTGGGGAGGTGGGGAACATGAGCGTGTTCCCCAGGAGAGTGTCAAGTGAGGCTCTTTGCCTGTTTGCCTGACAGGTGGGTAGGGTCACAGAGGACCTTGTGCTCCAGGCAGGGGAGCTCACCTCCACCCGGGTGCTGAAGGGCTTTCTACCAGGGAGTGCCACGGTGGATGGTGAGCTTCAGCAGCATCATTTGGTAGAAAAGGAAAGGAGTGAGACTCAAGGAAGGGAGGCCAAGGAGGACAATTAAAAGGGGGCAGGAAAAAGACAATGGAGATCTCTCCCAGACAGTAGCTATGGGGATAGAGGGAAATGATGCTCCCAGCCACATTTAGGAAGTATCAAACTTCCGTGAATTGAGCAAAGACTGTGTACCACATGTCTGATCTTTGTGGTTTATATTCATTATCTCTAATCGTTAAGAAGCCCTTCAAGGGAGGTCCTGTAAGTCACCTGCTGGTGGAAAATAGATGGTAGCCTCCAACTCAGTACTATGAGGAGAGTTTAATCAATGGACTGTTTTCACAGGTGTGACCAGGGTTAAGCAGTACTAGAAATGATGGTGTTGTCGCCTGGAGCTGGGAACAGTGGGGAGCCATTACCACCCCAAGGCCAGAATGGAGAAGGGGGAGAGGGTACTGGAACTCAGAGGGAGGAGCTGTGTGCTGTGTGATGCCACATAAGAGAGGCTGCCCTTCCTTTAAGGGACACAGGGGGCACATGGTGACCCCGCAGGGCAGAAGGGTGGGAGGAGAACAACCCTAACAACATGAAGCAGCCCACGGGTTCATCCTCCTGGGGCGCAGCATGGGGTGGGGAGGGAAGGGCCTGCCGGGTGGCACATAGTCAAAGCCAGAGGGCATGGGAACCAATGTGGGGACTGTGAGTGAGGAGTCAGGGTGATCTGGGTTTCTGGTTCAAATGCCAGTGGCGGACAGTGGTGTGGAGCTCTGGAACAGAGTCCAAGAGGAAGGCAGCCAGGAGATCCATGAGGAAAGGCCCTGTTCCCACTGAAGCTCCCTCGTGACCTTGGCTGGCTCTGTTATCCAGGGAAACCACTCATCTTGCCGCAGATCTCTTTGTGTTTAAGACAAAGCACTTGCCAGCCACATGAAAGGGTCCCCACACACTCTCAGCTCATCTTTCTGGACCAGGCCCTTCCTCCATGGGAGGGTGGCATTTGGGGGAGGAAGGCAAGGCCCAAGCTCTGGAATTAGGTAGAACTGAGTTTGGCAGGCATAAAATTGCAAAATTTTATACATTCAGATGTGCAAAATCATGGACTTTTATTTTCTATAATTCATCTCATCTTGCTCTTGAACTCATATTCCCACAGATGAGAGGAAATACTTTAACTTACCAATTAACGATAGCTCAGCCTTTTCCAGTTTAAAAGGGTCTCTTTCAGGTTAACTCAACATCTTTTGCATAAACAGTCTGAAAATTGAAAGACTCCATCAGTTCTCTCCTCTTTCCATCTATCTTCATTCTACTTCCTTCTTCCTAAGATGACAGCAGGCCACAGGGGAGCTCACACCTCTCATGGTGACATGGGGGAAGGCATCTGGACCACCTGCTCCCCCTTGGGCTTCATTGGTCTCGGGCAGTATGGCTGAACCAGCTCCTGGTGCCCACTTGGGTCTCAGTCCTTGAACCCTGGCCTGGCCTCTGGTTGAGCAGTCCACACCAGCCGGGTATGAGCTAGGTCATGCTGTGATAACAAACACTCCTCACATCTCAGCATGCCACATAGGCTTAGTTTCTGGTCATGTCACGACAAGTCAGCTGGGAACTCTGTTCCATTTTATCACCTCTTCACTTCAGGGCCAGGGCTGCTGAAGCAGCCACTGTCTGGGACATTGCTAGAGAGAAAGGAGAACAATGGAGGATTTCACATCACCCCACCCCAGCAGTGGCATATGTCATTTCTGCTCCCAATGCTTTGGCCAGAACTAGTCAAGTGGCCACACCAGTGGCCACACCAGTACCAAGTCCTGTTCCATGCCAGGAAGGGGAGAGAAACCATAATACCTGACAAATAGCACTCATGTTCCAACCCCTCCAGTCCCCGCCTGAGTCTACCCTCCCTGTGCCGCAGCACCAGGGAAAACCCAAGCAGGCCACGCCTGGGCCTCACCCCTCTGCTTCCCATTCTGGGTCTTTCCTCCTTCACTTCCTCTTCTAGGCAGTGGCAGGGGAGACTTGCTCATTGTCACATCCTCCACTTTCCTCACCCTGTGGCTTGGAGTAAAATTCTAAGATCCTAAGCTACCAGGCTTGACTCAGTTGTGTGAAAAAAAAATTTGGAATTTGAAAATCTTTTCTCTCTCAATTAAGCATCACTCATTTGATGTGTCTGTTTCATAGAGGACCCAGAAGCCCTGTTTTGGAAGGCTGTGCATTGAGTCTGCCTCCCTCTTTGCATTCCTGCTTCGACAACCCTGAGCATCCCTGAACTGTGGGTGGCTCTAGCTCAACAGAGCAGGTGGGAGTGGAGGGACACTTAAGTAAATGAAGAAAATCACATGACTACATTTTTAAAATTATTATCCTGGCCAGGCAATTACAGGTGGCTCACACCTGTAATCCTAGTACTCTCGGCGGCCAAGACAGTTGGATAGCCTGAGCTCAGGAGTTTGATACCAGCTTGAGCAAGAGTGAGACCCTGTCTCCACTAGAAATGAAAAACTGAGGCAAGAAGATTGCCTGAGCCCAAGAGTTTGGGCTGTGAGATATGACGCTGCGGCACTCTATCCCCAGTGCAACAAAGTGATGCTCTGTCTCAAAAACAAACAAACAAACAAACAAACAAACAAACAAAAAACCTAACTTTTCACTTAGGTTTGTATTCTTCCAGGTGCCTACTTAGCATCTGGAGCCTGGGCAGATGGAACCTTGGTCCAGGCCGGCTCCCCACCAGGGAGGAGCTCCCAGAGCTGCCTCCTCTGCTGCCTCGCCCTCATCTCTGGCCATTCTTGCTGGTCATTTTCACTGCTAGCTGTGTGACCTTGAGCATGTTGATTGACTTTGCCAAGCCTCAATCTCTTCATCTGTTAATCAGGGACAGTAATAGCCTCTATCTCGTGGGATAGTAGTATTATAAATTATATAAAGCCCTTAAAGCAGTACCCGGTATAGGAGAAGTGCCAGGCAAGTGTTAGCTACTGTTGTTCTTGTTCCATTCTCCCTTCTTGGAGAATGCTTTGTGCCCTGGAGCCTTTCATCTTGGTATCTGGGTCTGTCCAGTGTGGAATTAGCTACTTTCTGCTTCATCTCAAGCTGGCTGCCTCTCAGCCACCCCAGGCTCACACTCAAAATCATCACAGTGATAAATAAATAAATAAATAAATAAATAAATAAATAAATAAATAGATTTTAAAAAAAAATCATCACAGTGGACACTAGGAATGCCCTGTCCTGGTCCCTGCTCATCCCCGCTACCATTTCTGTGAACTCCTCCCCCACTTTGGTGTGCACGTGCCTGTGACAAGCTCACATGCAATCCTCTGAGTGGTGTCTCTGGAACAGCTGAGCCAGTTGTCTGGAGTGAACATCCCTGAAGTGAGCCTTGGTCAATGACCAACAGGGGCGTATTGAAGCCCAGCTCCCTGGCCCTGGTCAGGATGCCTGGGAAGCACAATTTAGCTCCAGACTTCCCTTGAAGGATCAGACTGACACTACCCTCTGGGGAACTGGAATTGCCTAAAATACCCCCCACACCCCAACCCCACCTCCACCAGCCTGGCTTCCTCCCCTTCCCACTCCTTACAGGTTTCTCCTAGAACAGGGGTTCTCAGGTCATGATTCACAGGAACTGTATTCAAGGGCCGTGGCATTAGGAAAGTTGAGAACCACTGTCCTGGAAGACCTTCCTTTATAAATCCCTTGCATCCTCATCTCAGGGTCTTCTTTGGTGGATCCTGCCCCAAGACAACCACCACAGACCCCACAGGCTATGGTCTGTACAGGTAAGATCACTGCAGCGTACGCTGCCTTATCTTCCTCAATCCTCAGAAATGCACTGCCCAATTAGGACACCTGAGCATTCCCATTTTGTGTGTGTATGTGTGGTTTTGGCCAGGGCTGGGTTTGAACCTGCCACCTCTGGCATATGGGGTCCTACTCCTTTGAGACACAGGCACCGGCCATGAGCATTCCTATTTTAAAGATAAGGTAACTGAGGCTTTAAAGCTGTGTGATTAAACACCAAAGCCCATCCAGTGGGTATGAGATGGAGCAGAATTTGGATCCAGGACCGTGGTGACAGAGGTGGGGAGCAGACCCCAGCCAACACACAATGCTGGGGATAGGCTGACTACACTGTCTGTGGTCACCAGGACAGAGAAGGTCAGGCCATAGACTGCTGCTGCCCTGCTCCATGCTGACACACACTTGCTGGGGCATGTAGCAGGTGCCCTCAGCGGGTGATAGCTCCTGTCTCCCCTTCCTTTGCAGGTACTTTGGTCTCCTCCATCCCACTCCCTGGTGCCAGCCACCCTCATCTTACACTTGAAGCCTCCAAGAATAGTTCTAAGCCTCCCGGGAGGAAGAGATAGGCTGAAAGGTAGGTGAGGGTCCATAGGTGACCAAGGACAGGGGTGGCCAGGCCTGTGACAGAGGAACTTTGACTAGTGCTGGGGACAGGGTTTGCAGCTAAGTGACAGGTATAGACTGGTGCCCATGACTGTGACCAGAAAGAAGAGGGAAGGTAAAGAATTATACTGTGCTTTGGTGATGGCATGTCCTGCCCACACTGACGCAACGTAAGTGGAAAAGACCTTTGATTTCAGGGCTTTCCACAGGGTCAACAGCCTCCAATGTGCCTTGTGCTAGGAAATAGCTGGGACAGGAGAGGCCCTGGGATACATATAGGGGACGGAAAGCTCAGAACAGTGGGCTGGAAACAAGGGGAGGAAGCCCTTGGTGGTCCCTGAGGGGGACCTGATCCTAGGCATGACATACCTGGTTCTGTCCTCTGTCAGGGTCCCCAGATAAGATGACTAAACAAGGACCTCCTAAGTGAAGAGCTGCCGCACCTGGTCACACGTGTAACCCTAACTCTACCCTCATCAAGGATGAGACACTTTCCCTCTGAAACCAAACACCAGTTCTATTGCCTAGTGCTGACTCCTCTCCTAAGTCCAGCCTTACCCTAAAACCTACCCTGCTGACCTCAGTCCCAAGCGTAAGCCTTAATCTCTCCACCCCTCTCCACCCCCCCCCCACCTTGACCCCTGACTCAGTCCACACTCTCCTTGGCCTACATGTGTCCAGGGCCATAGCTTCACCAGCACCTGAAGGCCGCAGGGGACCCTTTAGAGCTGCCAAGATTCTGAATGGCTCAGGCCACCCCAGCACGGGTGATGAATGAGCCCCAGTGTTATCAGCACCACAGGAGGAAGTCACCAATCTCCTTGCCTGTCACTTCACCATAATTTCTAAAGCACAGGAAACTGATTCCATCTCTCAACACCATTTGACTCTGTTCCTGCCTCAGGAGCATCCCCAAGGCCAGGGCCCAGCAGGGATGTGGGTGTGGGAGCAGCATGTTGGGCCGACAGGCATCTACCAGTCTCTTGACACTAGATGCCACTCCTGGTCCACTTGTCCCCAGCCTCAACACTCCTGGCTCATCTGGCCTGGTTGATACCTTGAGCACCCTTGTCACCTTGAAGTTGAAGGAGGCAGGTGAGGCTTATGCCATCAGGGCTCCTTGCCCATGACAGAAATCCTAAAACCCTTAGAGATGCTCGGGGACTGAGGGCTGAGTCCTGCCCACACAGGCAGGAAGGTGTAAGCAGGATCTAGTGTCCCATCACCTTATCCACTTGTAACTGTCCCAGCAAACTGAACATGAGCTGCCTCTACCACTGTCAAAGGACTCCACAGGCAGTGGGCACAGCTGGCAGGTAGTGGCTGTGTGGCCCTTTTTAGAGCTGGGCATTGGTTTGGGGGAATAGTTATTCAGAATAAGCCTCCAGGTAACAGGGAGGTGGGGAACTGTGGCCAGACCTGGCAGGATCACCCCCGGGGTAATGGAGGTTGAAGGCACAGCCCACCTAGGAGACTGGTGGACCGTGGACTTACAGGCAGACCCTGAGAGGGGAGAGGGTTTGCCAGGCCTGGAACCTCAGGCTGTGGTGTTGTTGGAGGGTGGCCACACCAAGGTTTAGGGTGGGCATTAGAGTCTCCTCCATCCCAAGTCCACAGCCTCAGGACAGGCTCTCCTGGGGGCCTGCCCATGGGGAGACCAGGTGCTCCAGGCTGGCATAAGGGAGAGGGAAAAGGGGTGTTGAGGGGAAGTTCTCAGCACAATATGAGAAAAAAAGCTTTCTAACCATGACAGCATCCAATTTAAGAGAAAATCTAAGCAGAAGACATCACATCAACTCTCTGATTGTTTGTGGGCTTTGAAGACTGCCTGTAAAACCTCCTCGGTAATTAAGTAGAATGACTCCATTTTGCCACATAAGTATAGTTATTGCTCCTGGGTGGCTGCAATTAATATAAAAGCAGATTAAGGAAGCCATCATCAAGGCGTAATGAGTTTTTAAATATTAATTAATATGTTAATAACCATTCTAGGTTAAGGGTGAGGTTTTGGTGCTATTGGAGATGATTTCTGCCAGGGAACCAGAAATACCTGCACCCTACCCCACACACTGTCCTTCTGCAGGGCTCCTGAGGGGGCACAAGTGGGTGGAAATCAGAGCTCTACCTCCTTAGCAGCTGTGCTGTGTGAATGCCTGAGGCTCAGTGCTCTTAGCAGATGGGTTCAAGTGCCTGGAACATGGAGCAGCAGCTCAACATACTTAGCAGGACCTCTCAGTCCCCCAAATCTACCTGTGGCATCAGCACTTTGGATGGGCCTGGAGAAAAAAGAGATTCCCCCTCACAAGGAAAAGTTTGAGTCCCCTTCTCCTCCCAGCATCATGAACCAGGGGGATAAGCAGAGGAGAAATGGTCTCAGGACTCAGGGCATGTACCCTGGCTGGGCCAGAAAGATGACATGAAACTGAGCTGGTGCCCATTCAGGCTGTGACAATGGCCCAGTCAGTGTTTTGGGTTCTGACCAAGCAGCTTGGCAAAGCCCTCCTTCAGAGGAGGCTGGGAGGATGGTGGCCATGGGACAATCTGCCTCCAAAGGGGCAGTAAAGCGTATCCTTTGCTGGTCATCCCGTTTTTGTCTCTTGACTTTCTGGTCTGCCTGCCAGGGGCATGACTGCCTCGCTAGGGGCTCAATCAGTGTCCTTCCCATACAGTTGTGTTCCTAGTTCCATCGATGCCAATGGGAGAAGCTGCAGCCCCAAAGCTTCCGAGATGGGTTAGAAGAGGACATTAATGGACTCCAAGGCCACCCATACACTAAAGCCAAAATTTCACCACCACTTCTTTCTGTTTCCCATCTTAAGTTACAATCAGCTGCACTGTCCTCCTAGTTCAGCAGAGGGGCTCACACTGCCCACCTCAGGGAACATGCCATAGAAGCTTAAGCAGCAATGGATAAATGACCCCAAATTTGAACCTCACATGCTTCTCTCCATTATTGAGTTCCTATGGAGAAATCAACAATCCAAATGAAATCCCTTCCAATGTGTTAATTAGGGTCCCAAATTCTCTTTTTAATTGTTTTTTGGCTGTCTCAGGTAGAGGGGTCTTCTTTGGGGGAGTTTTGGGGAAGTGGAGGGCATTTATTTACCCTTGCAGTCTGGATCAGATTCTTTTGGAGTAGTTTTCGAGTAGTTTTGTATTGAGCTAACTCAAACGGTCCCTAAAACTCCAAATAAAATGCCAGCCACAGCTCTGAATTCAGGCCATTTGGAACCAAATGTGACCACTGTTAGCAGTGGCGCTTCTAGCATGAAGGGCTAATATTTCCATGGGCAGCCCCAGCCCACAGCCAGGTGATTATTTCAACACCATTTCTGGACCTGTGTGTCCTCTGACAACTCATTTTTCCCCTTCTGCAAAATGGGGATGATAGTCCTGCTCTGCTTGCCTCTCAAAGCTGCAGCGATAAACCAAGAGGAAGCACTTTGCAGACTGCAGAGTGAGCTGCCAAGATGAGGATGCTGTGTAACTGTGTCCCTCACCCTTCCTTGCCCTCAGAAAGGAGGATCGTCCACTCCCCTCTCTCTCTTGAACTTCCTCCCACATCCTCATCTGTCCCATTCTTGTTTCCCCAGACAAAGCACCCTAAGCTGCAGTCTTGAGGATACCTCTTTATCCCAGTCTTTGCACATACCATTCAGAGCGGGAAGCCTAATTTCTTAGCATATCACCATTCCAGAACACATGTCTCTGATGCCTCGCTCACGTATGCCCCCCTAAAGTCCCCACATCACGCTCAGAACCACCCAGCTCAGGGACAGGTCTGGGACTGGGGTGATGGCTCAATCATTCTCTCCCAGCAACCTGCAGGGGCATGAAGAAATTCCAGAATGCTAATGAACACGGAGCTGCCACCTTCTGTCCAGATGGTCATAAACTTGCTGGGAAAGGGGGCTGAGCCCTTTCCCCAAGAGCAGCAAGCAGGGCTGATAGAAGCAAGGGGAGGGCAGAGAGTCCTACAGGCTGCCGGTGTCAATTAGTGCCTGATTAGGGAGGGGTTTGGGGGGGCTGCTGGCCGGGCATCAGCCCCTCCAAGGCTAGCCCTGCTGCCATAATTGGAAGCCCAGCCTGGCAGGGCTGGGCACGGGCTTCACGCCGAGAGAGGAGCCAGCCAGGCACAGCCTAAATGCTTCTGTTTCTGATCTCTTGCAGAAAATAGCAAAGCTGCTGGGAGCCTCCCGGCCTCTGGGAGGAGGGAATGGCAGGTTCAGGCAGAGGCTGCTGCCTGCTAATTGCAACTTCTGATGCTCAAGTGGGGGCCGCAGAGGCAGGTGTGAGGGTGGGCTCTTACCCCCACCCCCACCTGCTTCCCACAGAGCCCCTTCCCACACCACCCCTGCCAGGCAGTTAGTGCTCTGAGGCCCCAGGGGTGCTACAGAAAAGATTCCTGAGGGTTTTGAACTCAAAGTTCTGCCCCAAGCTGGGCAGGCCACATACATTCAGTATGGGGTGACTCATAATTGTGGAGGCTAATAGTCCACATGTGAATATTATAAATGGAAACAGGGCTGGGACTAAGGAATCAAATTCGTCATTTTCTCTAATTCATTTAAATAGGCACATGGGGTCAGTGGCTATAGTGTTAGCACAACTCTAGGCAGAAGTGAGGATAGTACTACCTGGCTTCCCCCTTTAGCCCTATAGCTGGTGCCCCACTAATGAGCCCCGGTGGAGTGACGTGGCTGTCCTCTGACCCTGTCCTTGCAGCCTACCCAAATGGGGCTTTCCTTCCTCTCCCTCTCCAGTCTGAGTAGAAGCCCCAGGCCTGGCCTCCCAAGTGCGGTCAAGGATTGGGGGTAGCAGTGCAGCCTCTGAGGCCAGGCTCCAGTTAAAATCCCTGCTCTGCCATTTACCAATAGCCACCTAGCTCTCCTGAATCTCTACTTCCTCATCTGTAAAGTGGGGATAATGAATGATAATATCCACTTATGAGGATTGAATGAGTTAATACATGTAAAGTACTTAGACCAGTGTCCGGCACACAGTAAGTGCTCCTTACATGGTAGCTTTTATTGCTGTCAATATTACTATCACTGTCACTGTCATTATCACTAGTTGGCACGCAACAAGCAGTAGGCACCTATAGAAGTACTGACAACCCTCTTCTGCTTTGAGGCAGGAGAATGGGTTCAGACCTAACAGTCGCAGTAAATGGGTGGGTGTTGGGGTAGGTACGCATACGTTTACTGGGGTCTGCCTATTAGTTACAGGAAAAGCTGGGCACAGTGGGAACAGAGGTATGGAAGACCACCCGGGTCCCCCACATGCACCCTTGACCACGAGACTGGAGCTCTTCCTCTTCCTTTCCACAGCTGTCCCATGAGACCTGGGAGGCCCTGGGCCTTGAGGGGGAGGGGGAGAGAAGGGGTATCTCAAGCTGCTTCCAAAAGACTGTCTGACAAGGGACCCTGAACTGGAGAGGGAGGAGGGTACAGGGCAAGGTATCCTGTCCTGTTGATGGTGGCCAGGGTTTCCTGAGAGGGTAAATGGGATTTCAGACAGGAAGATTTAAAGGAGACCTATGGTCAGGAGTGGGCAGGGCTAAGGGAGGCAGATTAGGAGCAGAAGAGCACCCAGGAGGTGGCACTTCCTATAAAGGATCAAAGGCTTTTGGTGACACGCCTGGGCAGTTCTGGAGACAGTCTCTAAACTTTTCCTCTGTTCATAGCAGTTCCTGCCAGACCCAGCCTGTGTGTTAGGAGTCTAAGACCCTCAGTCTCTGTTGGCTCTGGAAAGCAGGGATGTCGGCTGGCAGCTGTCAGACAGCTGGCCGCTGACTCAAGGTTCTGGTCAGTGGGACTATTATGGAGCTTCAGGGCCCTGGGTGAAGCTGGGAGTGCCTGCACGGCCGGAGATGTCCAGGGCATGCTCTGGAGTTGATCTTCCAGGTGAAGCAGAAGCCAGCCCCAAGCCCAACCTGAGGCAGAGGACACTATTCTAAAAGGTGTGGGGCCCTCACAGCTGGATTCATTAAACAGAATAAAGGTGGAGGTGCTGTCCCCCAACTGTAGAGCCTAGAGTCCAGGGTACCCAAACCCAGCTGTCCCCCTGCTTCCCAGCCACCAGCCGCCCTCCTCCCAGCAGGCCTGTCATCAGACCCATTGGCTCCCAAGTTCTGAAATGAACTCTGCTCCAAGTAATTACAGCTCTTCAAGTTTCCCGTCCTCTGTTTAAAGAATTCGTCCTCTCGCCCTCAATGCCCCATCAGCTCCCTAATTAGCAGCACGCAGCACGATTACACATTCTCCGCAGCTCGCTGGGCCCGGCCCCCAAATGAGTGTTTGTGGACAGCTGGGAGCCTGCCTGCGGCTGCTGAGCCAGGAGTCAGGGCCCCGGAGTGTGAGCTGTCAGCTCTGTGATGGGGCTGGAGCTGGTCGCAGCCCCACGGGCCTTCAGGAGGAAAGGCCTTGAAATATAAATGAAGATGAATATTCATATTTGGTTCAATAAGTGCCAACTATTAATATACATGTCTGTCGGGAAGGGGAGGCAGTGCGGAGCCAATTGTGCCGGGCATAATTGGGCTCCTAATTCACAATTAGCCTTGAGCTCTGGGCCTCTGCACAGCCAGAACCTGGACTCAGAATCCCAGGAGGGGCAGGGCGGGCTACAGGGAAGGTCCTGAGACCCCAGTCAACTAGCAGAAGGCTGAGGAAAGAAGAGGAGGCCTGCAACTCCCTCCAGGAATCCCATGGGAAATGCAGCCTTTCTGGTGAACCCCCAGAATCACATTTGGGCCCCGCATACAGCTCCTGAAAGCTGAGGGTCCCTATGTGGGGCTGTCAGCTCAGAAGAGCTCACACCCAGTCTGTCACCAGAGACCTGCAGTGGGAAATGTCTGGAGACCCACAGGAACTGAAGCCAGAAAATCATAGGTATTCAGGCGAGCTGCCATATAGTCTGAAGTCTGGTTCCCGGGCCCAGCCCGCCACCCCACATCGGCTCCTGGTGTCAGCCAGCTTCTCTTCCTAGTTCTTGTTCAAAGAAGCCCCTGATTTTTTCTCTAGACTCTATCCACATGTGCTCCATTATGACACAGCTGCCACCAGGCCTTCTCCCTCTCCTACTGCCCCTGTAAATCACAGGCTGCCTGCAAGTGGCCACAGAGCCATTGCTCTCTCCTGGGACAACGGGGAAGACCCACATTGGAAGATGTTAGAGTTTGGGACCTAGGAGAGTCAGCCCATGGATAGGGCAGGCCCAAGCTCTGAGAATAAGCCCCCCCCCACACACACACACACACTTAAAGAAGCTTCCTAGACTCTCTGAGCCAATAACCCAGCCCTGCCTCTGCACATTGGTGGGAAGCGGGGGTCCAGGTGGCCATTGGCTCAACCTCAATCTGCTATAACTATGGCCAGTGTCTGAGGTCTGCCCTCCAGCCCAGGTCCAACCTATCAAGTTTCAATCAACTGCTGTGGTGATGGAAATGAGTGCTCAGGATACAGCCCTGGATCTTGGAGATACTGCTACAGGAAGCCTGGAGAGTGGAAGGTCAAGGTCGTCCAGGCACATTTTTACCTGAGCAACCACCAGAAGCAGGCTTGAACAGTGAAGGGGAGGCCAGAGCTACAACAAACCAGCTTGAAGGGGCTCCCGCTGGCCAAATCTAGGGCAATCTGAACATTTAAATAAATAATGATAGTAGCAGTTTATAACCCACTGAAGGAATAGGAAACCATGAATCCATGCTGACATAAGTGAATGAATTGCAAATTTAATGAGGGATGGGATATTTACATAGTCTCATAATACCTTCCCACATAGTTATTAATTACAAAAGAAAGAGTAATTTTACAGTGGAGAAGGCTGGCAGACACCACCTTCATCACATGGTCAAAGTGAACATCCACAATAGAACAAATCAAAACAGTGTCCACCCGATAGGTTGCACTGAAGGGGACCCTATGGTCAAAGGCCTGCCCCAAATGCAAAGCCTGAATCTAACTCTGAAACATTCTACCAAACATTGGCCTGTAATCTTAAAAGTGACAAGGTCAGGAAAGAGCAAGAACTGTCCCATATTGAAACATGATGACCAAATGAGACCCTCCTTTTGCTAGAAAGGATATTACTGGAGGAAGCACTGGGGAAATTGGAGTGGGGTCTGAAGACTGGTCATTGTAGGCGAATGTTAATGTGCTGATTTTCCTGGCTGTGTAGAAAGAGGATGTATTGAAGGAAACGCACACCGAAGCATCGTCTGGAGTGATGTGGTGTTGTGTAGGAACCATATTTTCAAATAGCTCAGGGTAGAAAACTTATGCGTACTGCACTTGTCACTTGTTACAAAGTTGAGATTGTTTCGAGGTAAATTTTAGTGGGGCAGGGAGAGACCCAAAACTAGGAAAAACAGGAGTGTAGATGCCCCGTCCTAAGGGAGGGGCTGGTTGGTCCAGCAAGACTTGCTAAGTGGGGGCCTACATGGACCCGGTGCCCCTCACCCAGTCACCTACCTCCAGCTGGTGAGCGAGAGAAGCAAGGATTTCTCTGGAGAGATCACACAGAGTCACTCCTCTCCCCTCCATGCCCCCAGGGGTGAGAAATGGCTGGCAGGCAGTCAGAGGGGTTCTTGAGTGGACAGGGCCTATGTTCCCAGAGCTCGGGCACAGGTGTCTGCTACCCTCCTGGAAAGTCTGAGGTCAGAGGCCAACTGGAGCTGCCGATGCTGTGGAGAGAAGAGCAACCAGCAGGCTGGGGTGGTCTGCACCGGCAGAAGTTGACTGGGCAAAGGCAATGACATCCCTAGGCGCAAGGGGAGGGTGGCATAGGGCTCTTACTTTCTTGCAAGCTGCCTCTACAAGGAGACTGACTGGTAGGTCACGGTGAAGGTCGTTGTGACTCTAGGGGTTGACTCCAAGAGAAAGAGCACATAGACAATGCCCATACATTAGTCCACAGTCTGCAGTTCGGAAGTCAAGCACAGTGTGATGGGTTCTCTGCCCAGGCAGAAGTCGAGGTGTCCACAGGCTGCCTTCTCTGGAGTTGGGGCTGCTCTTCTAGAGCATTCCTGCTATTGATGTTGGAGGATCATTGCAAGGCCTTGGAGCACTAAGGTCCCTATTTCCTAGCTGTCTGTCAGCCGGGGTTGCTCCCAGCTTTGGGAAGCTGCCCATCACATGGCCCCCTCCATCTTCAAGCTTGCAACAGTGCAGTGGACACCTGGGAGCCCACCCCTGGGCTCCTTCTCCTGTTTTGATGCCTTCTGACTGCCTTTTCTACAACTAACCAGAGAAAAAGTTATGCTTTCAAAGTACTAGCCTGGATAATCTCTGTATCTTAAGGTTAGCTGATGTGATGATATTTGAATTATGTCCACAAAACCCTTCGGTGGAGTATCTAGATTAGTGTTTCACTGAATAACTAGGGGTCAGGAATCTTGGGGGCCCATCTTTAGAATTCTGCTTCTAACAATGGGTGGAGAATATAAACTATCTCTTGAGAGAGGAAGTGGAAAGTTACTGAACCATCATCCATCTATCACAGCTCATCCCTCCAACAGACAATCTTTAGCAGTCCCTGGGCAGGGAAGTGCAGGCCAGGGCTCCATGCCGGTTCCTGAGAGATTCCTCACTGTCCTCTTCCTAGGGTGACCCCCACAGGCCCAGGAAGCCTCCCCAGCTTCCCTCCTTTGGCTCCCTGTCCAGCCTCACTTGGGTGGTCTTCCAGCCTGGGCTTTACCCCACAGTGAGCTTCTCCTAGCAGCCCCATCCCAGCCCTGACCAGCCCTCCCTGCCTTAGGTCTCCAGGAAGCTGAGACCCAGCCCTTCACCCTGGTTTCTGCTGCCCCCCCTCCCCCGATCCCATTGTCCCTGACTCTCAACATGCCAGGGTCATCCTGCCTTCCAGGCCTGTCATCACACTGGTCTCTCCTCCTCCCTAAGCTTCAGGGCTCATCTTCTCTTATCCCTGAATCTAAATTTTCTCAGTTCATCCAGGTCTAGTTTGTCTACTCTGCTCCTTCAGGAGGTCCTTCCAGACTCTGCCCTTTGAGCCCTGTCCTTTTTCTGCTCCAGGGCTGGGTAGAACTCCTCTGGAAGGTCTAGGACAGGCTAGCAACAATCCCTGGCTGGCTGTGGCAGCAAAGTGGTATGTAGGGGGCATGCCACAGCTTGGAATGGGTACTCCACCCCTGACACTGTTGGACATCCCCACACCCACCCTTTCATGTGCCTGCTTGGGTCACTCTTCTCTCTCTTACACACTAAGATCCTTACCCAGGATGGTTCAGTATCTGAGCTGCATTATTGGCCCAGGTGTGACTTTGCTTTGGAACAGGTCTGTCCCTCCCTGGGGTCCAGGAGCTGGACTCAGTTTGAATAGAGGGGGTCAGCTGGCTTCCTGAGCTCCAGCTCTCACCATTCTCTAGCCAGCAGAGGCTCAGGAAGGGAGGGCTGGGCCGAGCGGCTGAGGGGCTTTGAGAATAAGGTCATATCTTGGCAACTAAAAGCCAGTCAAGCTCCTTCCATCAACTTTTTAACTAGAAAAATAGTGTGCCCATTTCTCTGTAATACACCTCTGGGCTTTTTTATTATGACTTCATTTCCCCTTGTAATATTGGAACGTCTCTATAATTGTAAAAGTGTAATAGAATCTAATAGAATTTCATTTGGCGCCTGGAATGCTCCGTGCCATGGCCGCTCATTCGGAGTGAAATAATGATGTCTAATGCCCACACACGGCTCCCCGTGACCTTATTCAATCTTGGGGCTGATCGGGAAATATATTGATTCAATTATACACTGATGACAAATGAACTCAAAGAAAGAGGAAAAAAAGGTCAGCATATATTTGAAAATGTAAATCTTAGCAATGTCTTTGGGGTTCGCCCAAAAAAAAAAAAAGCCATTTCAAAATGCCATTTGTGGCTAATAGTGTGGAGTTCCAGACTCCATTAGGGAGACGCGTCCGTGGCTAGGAAGGTATTAATGGGGTGTTGCTTCTCTAGAGCTAGGATCAGGCCCAAATCCACCCTGAGTGGCTCGTGCCCTGCACGGCCTCTTCTCAGCAGCTGACTGCCCTTCCTGCCTGCCTTCTTTCCTTTTTTCCATTCATTCATTTTTACTCCCTCCCTCCCTTCTTCCTTTTCCTCCTCTTCTCTCCTCCCTTCTTTCTCTCCTACCTCCCTGCAAGAGGGTGAGGAGACCTGTTGACAGGGCCAAGCCGGTGACCACACCTGGGCAGAATGAGGGCAGGGAGGGTCCTGGCAAGCCTGGGCTCCAGGGAGGGAGGGCTGCTGTTTGTTCTCTTGCTTAGACAGGGCCAGCATGGCTAGCGAGGAACAGGTGGGAGGAGTTGAAGGGCAACACTCAGAAGCCAGGCACAGGAGGCTAAGGAGCAGCCAGAGAGAGGGGAGGACACCAGGAGGGCTAGACCACAGGAGCCAGGCGAGCAAAGAGTTTGAAGAAGGAAGAAAAGCCCAGCCATGTCAAATACTCTCACATTCTAGAAGAAGGAGCCACATAAAACCCTAAGGCACTCATAGAATTTCTCCACCTAAAACAAATTATTTATTTACAAATAATGTACATATCAGTAAGTACACAAACCTTAAGGGTACAGCTTGATGTTTTGTTCTTTCTTTTTTACAAATGTTTTCATACCTGAAACTACAGCTAAAACGACGATCTAGAATATATTCCACACCCTGACGTTTTGCCTTATGACCAGTTAGCACCCTGCCCTCACCCAGGTAACAAGTATTCTGGCTTCTGCCCCCACAGATTAGTTTTCCCTGCTTTTGAACTTCATATAAAGGGAATCATAAAGTATCTGGTTTCTTTTCTTAGCATTGCCTTTGTGAGATTCATTCATGCTGTTGCATGGTCTGGCAGTCCTCCCTTTGCTTGGTGGTGGGGGATGTAAAAATGACTGTGCAGGCTGAAATCATGAAGAATCATGAAGAATAATCTTAATCATCAGTGGGGAAAATTATGAGTCTTCTGTGCCTTTTAAAAGTTTTTTGTCAAGACATTAAAAACTCTCTTACTTTTGGTTATACGTGTACAGGGAAATGGAAAAAACAGTAAAACTAATCCTTATTTAGTATGCTGCACTTTAAAACATCAAAGACATGAAGAATTAAATTGTTTTATTTCTTTGTAAAAAAACTTATCAACAGCAGTTTTAACAGTGCTTGTCATGTCACTTACAATCTGGGCAAGCATCTTTTATTGGCCAGTTGTCTGTTATACTATTTTCTAAGTTTGGATCAGCTTTCACCTCTTTTTTTTCCTGTTGTTTTCAATGTCGTGAGATATCCCTGAAAGTTCCTTTAGTATGAAGTCTTTTGTGAGTGGCACCTACTCTGGGGCATCTTCAACCTTTTTTTCATAACCTCATCATGTCAGTAAGTTTACCTTCACTAAGTTCCTTTGTTGAATGTCTGGAGACAGAAGGTCGCCATGTCAACATTCTCATAGTTGGTTATTTCTTCTATTACTACATTTACTTTGACTTGAATTTTATTTGCAACATGACCATTTTTCATTTCTTTGCTGCATTTTTTGTCTTTGTTAACCAATTCCTTCTTTCGATTAACAATATTTATAAAATGTCATGTGAAGATAAGGAGGCAATGCAACAATGCACTTGGCAGTCTGTGTGTGACATTAATAGCAGATGACCAGTGTCAAATCACCAATATCCTTGGAAGAGTAATAACATCATTGATCATGCTACATGTCTGTTTATGGAGCAACCTGTGAACTGAGAGCCAGGAGGAAAGTTTGCACTTTATGCCACTACTCTGTCAATAATATGCCAATAATACAGTGATTAGAATTTGAACCACTTTGTAGGCAGACTCACCATGGTAACTGAGCCACGTAAAACGCAGAACCATGTACAATGCAGGCTTGCTGTATAAGTAATTTGTTCTTATTTTTTTTAGTAGAAAAGTTATGTAATCTTTTTTTTCCTTTTTTTATTGTTAAATCATAGTGCAATTAATGCAATCACAGGGTACAATATGCTGGTTTCATATACAATCTGAAATATTCTCATCAAACTCTTCAACGTAGTTTTCATGGCATTTTCTTAGTTATTGTATGTAGACATTTGTATTCCGCATTTAGTAAGTTTCACCTGTACCCATTCTAAGATGCATCGTAGGTGTGGCCCCACCCATTACACTCCCTCCACCCTAACCTCCGCCCTCCCTTCCCCTCCCTTGGCCCTTTCCCCATATTCTTCTGCTATAGTTGGGTTATAGCCTTCATGTGAAAGCTATAAATTATTTTCATAGTAGGGTTGAGTACATTGGAAACTTTTTCTTCCGTTCCTGAGATACGTTGCTAAGAAGAATATGTTCCAGCTCCATTCATGTAAACATGAAAGAGGTAAAGTCTCCATCATTCTTTAAGCCTGCATAATATTCCATGGTATACATGTACCACAATTTGCTAGTCCATTCATGGGTCGATGGGCACTTGGGCTTCTTCCATTACTTAGCAATTATAAATTGTGCTGCAATAAACATTCTGGTACAAATGTCTTTGTTATATTGTGATTTTTGGTCTTCTGGGTATATACCTAGTAAAGGAATCATAGGTCAAATAGCAGGTCTATTTTTAGATCTCTAAGTATTTTGCACACATCTTTCCAAAAGGAACATATTAGTGTGCACTCCGACCATCAGTGTAGAAGTGTGCCCTTTTCTCCGCATTCATGCCAACATCTCTGGTGTTGGGATTTTGTTATGTGGGTATCAAGTTTTTTGAAAGTCCATTGGACATTTTTAATACGTTTGCCAGTGTGGAAGTTGGAGTTTGATCAAAAGCTTCTGAGTGAGTTTACTTTTGTGGCAGAGGATTGGGATGGACATTATGGAGGATAGGTCTGAGAATATCCTGAAGAGCTGGTTTGGTTATGGCAAATTTATTCAACATATGAATGTCATTAAAGTATTTAATTTCTCCATCATAAATAAAACTCAGTTTAGCTAGATACAGGATCCGGGATTGAAAGTTATTTTGTTTTAGGAGATTAAAAGTCAATGACCACCCTCTTCTGGCTTGAAAAGTTTCAGCACAGTGATCTGCAGTCATTCTAATATTCTTCCCTTTGTAGGTAATGGATATTTTACATCTGGCTGCTTTGAGAATTTTCTCCTTCATATTAACTTTAGTAAAGTTAATTATGATATTCCTGGGGGATGTCTTATTGGGATTGAGTCATGCTGGGGTTCTTAAACTGTCTGCTATCTGAATTTCAGAATCTCTTGGCATGTCTGGAAAATTCTCTTTCATAATTTCATGGAGAAGGGCCTCTGTGCCTTCCAAGGCCACTTCATCACTTTAAGGGATTCCAATGTGGCAGATTAGCCTTCTCTGAATTATCTCAGAGCTATCCGAGAGAATGATCCGTTTTTGCTCTCCATTTCTCTTCTTCTTTGAGAGTTTGCGAACATTCAATGACTTTGTCTTCAATGTCAGAAATCCTTTGTTCTGCTTGCTCCACTCTGTTACTGAGGGATTCTACTGTATTTTTCAGATCTTTGAGGTCTGCAAATTCTTGCTTCACTGCATCAAAATCTTTGGTGGTTTTGTCTTTAAATTCGTTAAATTCTTGAGACAAGTTTTGAATTTGTCCTCAAATTTCTATTTCTGACTTTTGAATTGCTCCTTGAATTTCTAATACCAAATTTTCCTCCATTTTATTAATCTTAGTTGCAATCCAAATTCTGAATTCGATTTCTGACATCTCAGCCAGCTGTTTATGAATGGGATTTTCAGTTACATCTGCCATATCTTTCTTTAGGGGGGTTGATCTAGTCTAGTTATTCATGTTACCAGCATTTTTCCACTGATTCTACTGATTTTAGTGTTTGTCTTTTCCCCTGGAGCTTTGTCAAGGACCCGTACAGTGCTATGGCCTGAGAAACTGGTGATCTGTTTGGTGTGGTGGGGCTAAATGGTTCTGTCTTATTTTCAGCTGGTCTTTGTCCGACCCTAGTTACTCTGGGTTGGTGTCTCAGCTGTGAAGAAATGCCAGCAATTAAGTCACCCTGCCCCCAACAGGCAACAATTGGAAAAGGAAAATCAAACCTTCCTACAACCATACACCCAGGGCACAACTTGAGTAGTCCTCGAGTGATTGGCTCAGTTCAAAAGGTCTAAATCAATCATCTCAGTCAGCACCTGTCTCAGGTGGGAAAGTTTAAAAGATCTCTGGCAACTGGATCACAGGGGTCTGGTGACAACTCAAATATGACTTGCTCCGGTGCTCTGTGAAGTCAGGAGGACCCACCCAGCAAATAGGGAATTTCTGTCTCTGCTAAATTTCTCTGCATAGGAGAAGCTGTTTTGAGTTCTCAGAACCTGCGCTTTAGGCCCTGTCTTTGCTCTTGCAGGTTTGTATTCGCAGCATGTTTAGGTGTCAGTTCTAGCCTCCTGCCTTCCTTTGTCTATAGGCTGATGAGCTCTGGAGGACCGGGTACATCTTAGGCTCAGTATAGTGGTTTTCTGGGTCAGCCCCACCCTGGGAATTTCCTGGCTTTGCGTGTGCGTGTTCTAGTCCCCACGCTCCACCCAGGCTGGTACCGACTCAGGCAAACCCGTTACTCACAGGGCCTGCATTTCAGTCCCAGATCTGTTTTGCAATGGTTGCCACCTGAGAAAATGCCTGTCCTTTTCTGGTTGCCTAAGGAGACAGGGGGTGTGGCTTTGGAATATCCAGTAGTGAGCCCTATTGTTGCCAAAAGCAGCCGCTGCTCTGCGCCTCAGGGCACTGCTGCTCTGGTGTGGTTCCCTCTCAGCCAACCATCCTCTCCTCACTCCCGTGCCACAGAATTAGCACTGACCAGCTGCAGTCTAGGCCCTGTCCACACCCCTCAAGGAATCACCCACGAAACTTGACTCCTGAGGGACAGGCCCCCAGACCTCAGAGTGAGAGTGGAGGGGAGTGCT
>CAUYPK010136182.1:0-11991 GCA_963574355.1 Loris lydekkerianus | reverse complement strand
CCATACAAAAAACAAAAGAGGGAATTGTTGGGCCCTGCCATGTGCCTGAGGCCTAGTGCAACTTCCCAAGCCTGACTAGAAGTAGATCCATCGAGCTACTTCCGTGTAGCAACAACTCAGCAAGGCCCAGCCTGAAACTGCCTCTACCTAGATACAGCCAATGTGGTACCATGCCACTGGCCCGACCCTGTCACGCACCTCTTCCCCCTCCTTCTTTCCCCAACCCTTCTCCACAATAAATAAATAAATAAATAAAAATGTATTGAATTTTTTTTGAGGGGAGAGAAAGCATCACTGATGACAAGAGGTTAGGGCAACCACTAAAGAGCAGAACTAATAAAAGCATTTCAAAAATACATTGAATTTGCATTAAAACTGTTGACCATAAGAAGCATAGCAGACCAAATAATCATAGAGAAACAGGAAAATTATAACTAAAAATCTTGGCCAACAACTCATGGCTCTTGCATCACAACAATGCACCAGGTCAAACAGCATTGTTTGTGAGGGAGTTTTAAGCCAGTAAACAATATATTGGAACACCCTCTCTACTCACCTGATCTGGCCCCCAAGGACATTTATCTTTACCCAAACATAAAGGAAACATTTAAAGGAATACATTTTGATGACACTTATGACATCGAGCATAATACTACGTACTACAACAGCTTTGATAGGGGAGAAGTGAGAAGAGAGAAAGTGTAAGCAGTAGCAACCAGTCCTTCACCTTAGAAAAAGAGTTCTACAGTTGCTTTGAAGGGTAAACTAGTCACTGGCATCAATGCAGATCTTCCCACGGGGACACTTTGAAGGTGACCATAGTGATATTCAGCAACGAGGTATGTAGCACTTTTTCCAGGATGAGTTCACAAACTTAATGGTCAGAACTTGTATGTCTTTTTTAGTATTCTGTATGTCAAAACAAGAAGTATGCATAATCCTTGTCTCCTTAAGCATGTAGTAGTACTTGGGAATAAGCACTTGTGCAATTGTTTAAATTGTTAGCAAAATTAGATACTTTTGCAATCAAGCACCACTTTTACTTGATTGGACAACTGACAAACTATGATTTTTTTCAAACTTGGAGTTTTGACAGACATTTTCTAAAATGAATAAAATAACCTTGTTGTTTCAAAGAAAAAACTGATGATCTACATTGCCAATGGCAAATAAACATTCAAGCAGAAATTAGAATTTCAGAAAACTTATATTCACCCCTTTGAACCAGACAAATTCTCAATACTTACCATCTTTTCTGATGAGATCAGTAGTAATATTAACAAATGTTATATTTTGATATTGTAAAATGAAATGTGTCAACATTTGGAGGATATGCATAATCTATTGAACCAACATTCTAAATAATCAATGGATGATGTTACAAAATCATACATGAGCAAAAAGCTATTAAAGTATAAGATAGATCAACAGATTTTAACATAATGGAGTATGAAAACTTCAGGGATGTGATATCAGATTCCACATAGCAATTAACCTTTAAGAAACTGTTATTTGTTCTGCTTTGGTGGAGTATAAAAGAAAAATATTCACAATAGATATTATTGGTTCTTCAGTGACAATATTTACAAAGTCACAGTAATGTGATTACTTCATGGATCTGCAATTTTTAGAATCAATTTATAGGACTTACGTAAGTAACTTATTGTTACAGAACAAATGGTAAATAGTATCAACTTTGTTGATTCAATAAAAAAGTACAGCAGGTAGAAAGTCGGGGGAGAAGTGAGAAGAGAGAAAGTGTAGGCAGTAATACCCAGTCCCTCACCTTAGAAAAAGTAAAAGAAAAAAAAGTTGCTTATGATTGATGGAATGAGAACATGAAAATATTGATGTTTTCTAAATATTATAATGAAACAACAATTGACATAGCAAGCAAATAATGTAAGGGACCTAAATCATCATTTATCATCATGGAAGCAAAGAGACAATGTGGAAAATTAGGATTTCAAAAATAATATTTTTAAATATGTAAGTAACTTAAAAAATGACTTTTTAAATTAGAAACTATTTTAGGAAGGAGGAGAAGGCATAGGACATTAGTTGCCAGATAAAATACAGGAGACTCAACTAAATTTGAATTCAGATGAATGACAAATTTTTTTAATGTAAGTAAATTCTCAATATTACACAGGATATACTTATAAAATGCTCAGCATTTATATGAAATGAAAATTTAACTGGTATTCTACATTTTTATTTGTTAAAACTGACAACTGAAGAGACTAGTTTTTTTATCATGTGGCCTTTGGTACATGTAAAGCATTTAGTCATATGGTAAATATTCTTTTTAAAGGAGGAAGAAAATGAAATAACAATATTCAATGCCAGTAAGTGTTGAATAAATGAGGTTGTAGATGTGTCTCTTGTATCTGGCTATGTGACAATCAATGGTGTCTTTGACAAGAAAAGTTTCTCTGTAGTGATGACGATACAAGCTGGTCTGTAGTAGATTGATGTGTGAATAGAAAGGAAAGAAGGAGAGGTAATTACAGAGGTGGAAAAGAGGAAATGGAGTGTGTTAGGTCCATCCACTCCCTCATCCCCCAATTTCCAGTGTCAAGAAGGAGATCTGGTTGAATCAGTGACAGAGTGATCACAAATACAGGGCACCACACAAATGGTTTATTATAGCAAAAAGAAAGAAGTGAACTTTTCCCAGGTGGAGAAAGACCCCAAAGTCTGAGCAGACACTGCCTTTTATAAGCTCACTAGTCTGTCCTATCTTTCTTCTGGTAAGATTGGTTGTCATTTCCACCTTTTGGGGTGATTGGCAGGTCGAGGTTATATAGCAGATTGCATAACAGGTTGTTTATATAACAGTTCCTGTTCTATGCATGAGTCTTCCCCAGAATCCTTCCCAAAAGCACCATCCATATTAGATGATAATGAGTTCTAGGTCAGCCCTGGGTCACTAGGAACTCCTTACTGTGTATGTTCCCACCAGGGAACCTTCACCAGCTGCAATATGGTTCTTAGCTACAATCTGTTTCCTGCTCTTTATCCTTAGCCACTTCCCTGCCACCTGTTACCCTCTACCACACCTAACAGGCACAGGTATGAAATTAGAAGAAAATCCATGGATGCCAGGAGTAATGATACATTTTTTTCTTTTTTGAGCTGCCACATTAAATCTGTGCATTATGATGGATATGGGATTCTTACAGTAATCTGAGATAATGCTACAGGAAATGCCCCACCCCAAAATAGCTGAGTAGAGAAGTTAGAGAGATATTATAACAATAGGAGCATTATTTATAGAAAGGAAGAAGTAACTAAAACTATAATGGTACTTTAAGTCTGATATGGGGCTGGTATGGGTGTTTCCAATCCCATTGTTATTGATGAAAGTTACTAACCCAACCTATCTTCTTCCATGAACACCCTAAACCCTAACTTTTGTGTAACTTAAATGTACCCAGTACTCAGATTAATCACATAATCGAACATGGAGACATGCAAATGACCCTACATTATGGATCCTGCTTCTAAAGAAAAGGTCCCAGTGTAGTGGATGGACTATTCAGACTTCTGGCACAAAAACAGAGAAGTAGACGTTTGGAACAGAATAGACAACCAAGAGATGAACCCAGCTACTTACCATTATTTGATCTTCAATAAGCCAATCAAAAACATTCAGTACTGGAAAGACTCTCTAACAAATTGTACTGGGTGAACTGGCTGGTGAACTGTAGAAGAGTGAAACTAGACCCACACCTTTCACCATTAACAAAGATAGACTCTCACTGGATAACAGATTTAAACTTAAGACATGACACTATAAAAATACTAGAAGAAATTTCAGGGGAAACACTTGAAGAAATCAGCCTGGGAGAATATTTTATGAGGAGAACCCCCTTCCCTCCCACCCCCCCACGCCCCCCGGCAATTGAAGCAACACCAAAAATACATTACTGGGATCTGATCAAACTGAAAAGTTTCTGCACAGCCAAGAACACAGTACATAAAGCAGGAAGACAGCCCTCAGAATGGGAGATGATATTTGCAAGTTATGTCTCCAACAAAGGTTTAATAACCAGAATCCACAGATAACTCAAACGTATTAGCAAGAAAAGAAAAGGTGATCCCATCTCAGGGTAGGCAAGGGACTTAAAGAGAAACTTCTCTGAAGAAGACAGGCACACGGCCTATAGACACATGAAAAAATGCTCATGATCTTTAAGCATCAGAGAAATGCGAATAAAAACCATTTTGAGATATCATCTAACTCCAGTAAGATTAGCCAACATCATAAAATCTCAAAACCAGAGATGTTGGCACAGATGTGGAGAAAAGGGAACACTTTTTCACTGCTGGTGGAAATGCAAACTAATACATTCCTTATGGAAAGATGTTTGGAGATCACTTAGGGATCTAAAAGTAGACCTGCCATTTGATACTGCAATTCCTCTACTAGTTTATATCCAGAAGACCAAAAATCACATTATAACAAAGATATTTGCACCAGAATGTTTATTGGAACCCAATTCATAATTGCTAAGTCATGTAAGAAGCCCAAGTGCCCATTGACTCATGAATGGATTAATAAATTGTGGTATATGCACACCATGGAATATTATGCAGCCTTAAGAAAAGATGGAGACTTTACCTCTTTTATGATTACATTGATGAAGTTGGAACATATTCTTCTTAGCAAAGTATCTCAAGAATGGAAGAAAAAGTATCCAATGTACCCAGCCCTACTATAAACAATTTATAAGCACCCACACTTCCATATGAATGCTATAACCCAACTACAGCCCAAGGTGAAGGGGAAAGAGGAGGGGGAGAGTAGGAAAGAGGGGAGGATGGGTAAAGGGAGGGTAATTGGTCAGACCACACCTATGGTACATTTTACAAGGGTACATATTAAATCTACTAAGTGTAGAATATAAATGTCTTAACACAATAACTAAGAAAATGTGGTGAAAGCTATGTTAACCAGGTTAATGAAAGTATTTCAAGTTGTATGTAAAACCATCACATTGTACCCCATAATTGCATTAATGTACACAGCTATGATTTAATAAAAATAAAAAAATAAAAAAGAATATTCAGACTTCCCCTGACTACCAACCAACTGGCTGGTTAGATTAGGCCAGATTGAACCTACTATTGCTGTCCATTAACAATCTCCACCTTCAATTCAGAGACAAGATGGCTGACTTCCAGCTTTCCACAGAGGCTCCCATCCAGAAGGAGAGTTAAAGGACAGAAATGTAGCAAGTAACCTGGTGGATTTGAGCTTCACCAAGAGAGAAGGTTGAAGAACACACATCAACCCCACTGAGGTGAGCTGTGACCCCAAAGATACAAACAAAAGATACAAAATCCATCACCAAGTGGACGGGAGTCCCCTCCCCCATGAGAATGGCTCAGAGTGCTCCACAAACAAACAAGCAGAGTTCAAAGGTCCTCCTACTACACTCCACAGGAGAGACCCTCTAAGAACAGGACCTACATTCCCTACTAGGGTGCCATGGACATTCTTCTGCCAGGCATAAAACTGTATAAAAGTGTATATAGTCTGTACCTGTGATTCTGAGCTCCCAGCACTCTCCTCCACTAACACTCTGAGGTCTGAAGGCCTGTCCCCCAAGAGTCCAGATTCTTGGGTGATTTTTTGAGGGGTGTGAACAGGGCCTAAACTGCAGGTGGTCAGTGCTGACTCTGGGGCACAGGAGTGAGGAGAGGATGGTTGGCTGAGAGGGAACCACACCAGAGTGGCAGTGCCCCAAGGCACAGAGCAGCAGCTGTATTTTAGCAACAATAGGGTTCACTCCCGGATATTCTGAAGCCACACCCCCTGTCTCCCTGGGCAACCAGAGGAGGCCTGGCATCTACTCAGGTGGCAACCACCACAGAATAGATCTTTGGATGGAAACTGAGGCCCCTTGAGTAAAGGGTTTGCCTGAGACGGTACCGGCCAGGGTGGAGCACCAGGACTAGAAATGCACACACAGAGCCAGGAAGTTTTCAGGGCAAGGCTGACCCAAAGGACCACTTTACTGAGTCTAAGACACACCCGGCCCTCAGGGGATTGTCAGGCTATAGACAAAAAAAAGACAGGAGGCTAAAACTGATAAACAACTGAATACAAAGACAGGGCCTAAGGCTCAGGCTCTGAGAACTCAAAACAGCTTCTCTGCTGCAGGGGAATTTAGCAGGGACAGAAACAAATTCCTGCAAAGTTGTTCTGTTCTGTTCTGTTCTGTTAGTAACATCAGGGGTGGGGTTGGAAATGAGTAAGCACCCCCATCAAGGGCCAAAGGTTGTCAGGCCTCACCTCCCCCTGCTAGATAGAGGCAGAGCACAGCGGCCTGGCTGAGCAGAAATAGATTTCATTGTGATTCAGGCAGGTGCAAACCCCTGAAGTATCTATTCACTACAGGCAACTGGGTCAAAGTTGCAGGACTATCAGTGGCTGGGTATGACAGAAGTGCAAGGTGGGGAAGGAGGCATCAACCTTCCCAGACTGATCTATTTGCTGGGTGGGTCCTCCTGACTCCACGAAGCACTGGAGCAAGCCATATCAGAGTAGTCACCAGACCCCTGCGATCCAGTTGCCAGAGACCTTTTAAACACTCCCATCTGAGACAGGTGCTGACTGAGACAATTGATTTAGACCTTTTGAACTGAGTCAATCACCCAAGGACTATTCAGGTGATGCTCTGAGTGTGTGGCTATAGGAATACTTGATTTTCCTTTTCCAATTGTTGCCTGTGGGGGGGCAGGGTGACTTAATTGCTGGTATTTCTCCACAGCTGAGACTTCAACCCAGAGTAACTGTTTCACTAGAGTCAAAAAGAGATGAGCTGAAAATAAGACAGAACCACTTAGCCCCACCACACCAAACAGGTTCCCAGTTTCTCAGGTCGTAGCACTGTACAGGTCCTGGGCAAAGCTCCAGGGGAAAAGTCAAATGGTGTGAAATAATCACGGGGCAGAATCAGCGGAAAACACCAGTAACATGAATAACCAGAATAGATCAACCCCCCCCAAAAAAAAATATGGCAAATGTAACTGAAGATCCCATTCATAAACAGATGGTCAAGATGTCAGAAATTGAATTCAGAATTTGGACTACAAAAAAGATTAATAGAATGGAGGAAAAATTGGAATTAGAAAATGGAGAGCAATTCAAAAGTCAGAATTAGAAATTTGAGGAGAAATTCAAAAGTTCTCTCAAGAATCGAACGAATTTAAAGACAAAACCACCAAAGATTTTGACGCACTGAAGCAAAAATTTGCAGCCCTTTAAGACCTGAAAAATACAGTAGAATCCATCAGTAACAGAGTGGAGAAAGCAGAAGAAAAAATTTCTGACATTGAAGACAAAGCTTGTGAACACTCCCAAACTCTCAAAGAGGAAGAGAATTGGAGAGCAAGAAAGGATGATACTCTCAGAGTGCTCTGGGATAATTTGAAGAAAACTAATATCCACCTCATTGGAATCCCTGAAAGTGATAAAGTGGCCTCGCTAGGCACAGAGGCCCTTTCCATGAAATTATGAAAGAGAATTTTCCAAACATGCCTAGAGATTCTGAAATTCACATAGCAGACAGTTTCAGAAACCCAGCATGACTCAATCCCAATAACACATCCCCCAGGCATATCATAATTAACTTCACTAAAGTTAATATGAATGAGAAAATTCTGAAGGCAGCCAGATGTAAGAAATCCATTACCTACAAAGGGAAGAATATAGGAATAACTGCAGATCTCTCTGCTGAAACTTTTCAAGCCAGAAGAAGATGGTCATTGATTTTTAATTTCCTAAAGCAAACTAACTTTCAACCCCGGATCCTGTATTCAGCTAAACTGAGTTTCATTTATGATGGAGAAATTAAAAATTTTAATTACATTTATATGTTGAAGAAATTTCCCATAACCAAAACAGTTCTCCAGGATATTCTCGGACCTATTCTCCATTATCACCAGCACAATCCTTTACCATAAAAGTAAACTCGTTCAGATACTTTTGATCAAACTACAACTTCCACAGTGGCAAAATGATAAAAAAAGTCCACTGGACTTTTGAAAAACTTGATACCCAAAATTTTACCAGACTTATCAATATTCTCTATTAATGTGAACAGCTTAAGCTGTCTTGGTTAGCTGACTGAATACAAGAACTCAGACCAGATATTTGTGGAATAAAAGAGGCACATCTTAACTTAAAAGATAATTATAAACTCAGGGTGATAGGATATTCTTCCACATTTCAGACAAATAGTAATCAGAAAAAAACAGGTGTTGCAATTCTATTTGCAGACACAATGGGCTTTAAAATAACAAAAGTAAGGAAGGATAAGACTGGTCACTTCATATTTGTTAAGAATAGTACTCAATATGATGAGATTTTAATTATTAATATTTATGCACCCAACCAGAATGCACCTCAATTTATAAGAGAAACTCTAACAGACACGAGCAGGTTGATTTCCTCCAGCTCCATTATAGTTGGAGATTTCAACACTCCTTTGGCAGTGTTGGATAGATCCTCCAAGAAGAAGGTGAGCAAAGAAATTCTAGATTAAAACCTAAGCATCCAACATTTGGATTTAGCAGATATCTACAGAACAGTTCATCCCAACAAAACTGAATACACATACTTCTCATCAGCCCACAGAACATACTACAAAATTGATCACATCTTAGGTCACAGGTCTAACCTTAGTAAATTTAAAGAAATAGAAATTATTCCTTGCATCTTCTTGCACCACCATAAAAGAAAAGTTGGACTCAGTAACAACAGGAATCTGCATACTCATACAAAAACTTGAAAGTTAAATAACCTTATGCTGAATGATAGCTGGGTCAGATGAGATTAAGAAGACAATTGCCAAATTTTGGGGGAAAAATGACAATGAAAAAAGAAATTATCAGAACCTCTGGGATACTGCAAAGGCAGTCCTAAGAGGGAAATTTATAGCACTGCAAGCCTTCCTCAAGAGAACGGAAAGAGAGAAAGTTAACAACTTAATGGGACATCTCAAGCAACTGGAAATGGAAGAACATTCCAACACCAAACCCAGTAGAAGAAAAGAAATAACCAAAATTAGAGCAGAGTTAAGTGAAATTGAAAACAAAAGAATTATATAATACAACAGATCGATAAATCAAAAAGTTGTTTTTTGAAAAGATCGATAAAATAGATAAACCTTTGGCTAACTTAACCAGAAAAAAAAAAAGAGTAAAATTTCTAATCTCATCAATCAGAAATGACAAAGGTGAAATAACAACAGACTCCTTAGAAACTCAAAAAACCCTTACTGAATATTACAAGAAACTTTATTCTCAGAAATAAGAAAATCTGAAGGAAAATGACTACTACTTGAAAGCATGCCACCTTACAAGACTTAGCCAGAATCAAGTGAAAATGTTGAACAGGCCAATATCAAGTTCCAAAATAGCATCGACCATATAAAATCTCCCTAAAAAGAAAAACCCAGGAACAGATGTCTACACGTCAGAATTCTACCAAACCTTTAAAGAGGAACTAGTACCTATATTAACAGTTCCTATACTAGTACCTATATTACCTGTTCCAAAATGTAGAAAAAGAAGGAAGACTATCCAACAAGTTCTATGAAGCAAACATCACCCTGATCCCCAAACCAGGAAAAGACCCAACAAAAAAAAAAAAAAAAAAAAAAAAAAAAATTATAGAACAATATCACAAATAATATAGATGCAAAAATATTAAAAAAGATCCTAACAAACATAACCCAGCAACACATCAAACAAATTATACATCATGACCAAGTCAGTTTTATCCCAGGATCTCAAGGTTTGTTCAATATACGTAAATCTATAAATATAATTCAGCACAGAAACAAATTAAAAAACAAAGACAATATGATTCTCTCAAATGATGCAGAAAAAGCTTTTGAAAATATCCAGCATCCCTTCATGATCAGAACACTTAAGAAAATTGGTATAGAAGGGACATTTCTTAAACTTATAGAGGCCATCTACAGCAAACCCACAGCCAAGATCATGTTGAATGGAGTTCTATTGAAATCATTTCCACTCATATCAGGAACCAGACAAGGCTGCCCATTGTCTCCACTGCTCTTCAACGTTGTAATAGAACTTTTAGCCATTGCAATTGGGGAAGAAAAGGCAATCAAGGGTATCCATATAGGCTCAGAAGAGATCAAACTGTTGCTCTTCACAGATGATATGATTGCATATCTGGAAAACTCCAGGGATTCTACTACAAAACTCTTAGAAGTGATCAAGGAATACAGCAGTGTCACTGGTTACAAAATCAACATTCATAAATCAGTAGTCTTTATATATACCAACAGTATTCAAGCTGAAAAACCAGTAAAGGACTCTATTTCATTCACAGTAGTGCCAAAGAAGATGAAATATTTTGGAGTTTAATCTAACAAATGATGTAAAAGATCTCTATAAAGAGAATTATGAAACTCTAAGAAAAGAAATAGCTAAAATGTTAACAAATGGAAAAACATAACATGCTCATGGCTGGGAAGAATCCACATTGTTAAAATGTCCATACTGCTCAAAGCAATATACAATTTTAATGCAATCCCTATTAAAACTCTCCTGTCATACTTTAAAGATCTTGAAAAAATAATACTTCATTTTATATGAAATCAGAACAAATAGCCAAGACATTACTCAGAAATAAAAACAAAGCAGGAGGAATCACGCTAACAGACCTCAGACTATACTACAAATCGATAGTGATCAAAAAAGCATTGTGCTGGCACAAAAACAGAGAAGTAGATATCCGGAACAGAATAGAGAACCAAAAGATGAATCTGGCTACTTATCGTTATTTGATCTTTCACAAGCCAATTAAAAACATTCAGTGGGGAAAAGATTGCCTATTTAACAAACGGTGCTGGGTGAACTGCCTGGCAACCTGTAGAAGACTGAAACTGGACCCACACCTTTCACCATTAACCAAGATAGACTCTCACTGGATTAAAGATTTACACTTAAGACATGAAACTATAAAAATACTAGAAGAGAGTGCAGGGAAAACCCTTGAAGACATCATCTGGGTGAGTATTTTATGAGGATGACCCCCCGGGCAATTGAAGCAGCTTCAAAAATACACTACTGAGACCTGATCAAACTAAAAAGCTTCTGCACAGCCAAGAACACAGTAAGTAAAACAAGCATACAGCCCTCATTTGGGAGAAGATATTTGCAGGTTATTTCTCTGACAAAGGTTTAATAACCAGAATCCACAGAGAACTCAAATGTATATGCAAGAAAAGAACAAGTGATCCCATTGCAGGCTGGCAAGGGACTTGAAGAGAAACTTCTCTGAAGAAGACAGGTGTACGGCCTACAGACATATGAAACAATGCTCCCCATCCTTAATCATCAGAGAAGTGCAAATCAAAACTACTTTGAGATATCATCTAACTCCAGTAAGGTTAGCTCATATCACAAAAATCTCAAGACCAGAGATGTTGGCGTGCATGTGGAGAAAAGAAAACACTTGTGCACTGCTGGTGGGAATGCAAATTAATACATTTCTTTTGAAAAGATGTTTGGAGAACACTTAGAGACCGGTCATTCAATCCTATAATTCCTCTACTAGGTATATACCAAGAAGACCAAAAATCACATTATAACAAAGATATTTGTACCAGAATGTTTATTGCAGCCCAATTCATAATTGCTAAGTCATGGAAGAAGCCCAAGTGCCCATCAATCCACGAATGGATTAATAAATTGTGCTATATGTACACCATGGAATATTATGCAGCCTTAAAGAAAGATGGAGACTTTACCTCATTCATGTTTACATGGATGGAGCTGGAACATATTTTTCTTAGTAGAGTATCTCAAGAATGGAAGAAAATGTATCCAATGTACTCAGCCCTACTATGAAACTACTTTATGGCTTTCAGATGAAAGCTGTAACCCAGTTACAACCTAATAATATGGGGAAGGGGGAGAGGGAGGGTGATTGGTGGGATT
>CAUYPK010136181.1:0-34759 GCA_963574355.1 Loris lydekkerianus | reverse complement strand
ATTGGTAAGACATGGGATTAGTTTCTGCTGCTATTCAGAAACTGTAAACTAGGAAAAGGTTGGTATGAAAATAATCCCCTTTCCCGTCCTCAATGTACATAGTTCAGCTCTTTGTTACATTTAAACTATGTTCATGGACATCAGTCTGTTTTGGACTCACCTATAGTGTTAAAGATGGAAATAAAACCATTAATTTGAACAACAACAACAAAAAAGACCCTTTCTCTAAATAGTAATAATAATGATAATACGTGTAATAATAGCAAAAATCATGTGTGGCAAAGTGGGAATCATAAGAGAAACTCCTCTGATGT
The DNA here is from genome assembly GCA_963574355.1 of Loris lydekkerianus. Classification (NCBI taxonomy): domain Eukaryota; kingdom Metazoa; phylum Chordata; class Mammalia; order Primates; family Lorisidae; genus Loris; species Loris lydekkerianus. Next base: position 34,445 of record CAUYPK010136181.1, on the reverse strand, counting down.
GTATCAAAATATAGTGTTTGTTTTGAACTTAAATACCTATGTAATTGAATTGTGAGATAAATTAGCTCTTCAAGATATATTTTTACTTGACAAAACAATTGACAGGCAAAATGTGGTTATTCGGACTTTGATATTTGGCAGACAGCTTTTTACAAATGAATGAAATGAGCCTTTCATTTCAAGGTAAAGGTAAACAACCTGCAATATTAATTTTCAATTCAAAATTTGAGCTTTCAAGTAAATAATTAGAATTCAGAAAATTTGTGTCTGCCATCATGAACTTGATAATTTCCCTAATAGTCTTTTCTGATAAGACTGTGATCATTTAAATTAACATGGCTTTAAATATTGTACAATGAATTGCATTAATGTTTATCGGTGAGCTAGTGTCTTTTAAGATCAGTGAACCGGTATTTTCAGGATGACTAATGACACATAATGTTATAACTTCATTAACGTGTTAAAGATCCAGGCAAAGTGCAAAATAGACAAATGGATTCTAACATAACACAGTGTGAAAAGTTAACCAATAAGGTTTCACATTCCACATTGCATTTACAGGGCTTAAGAAGCTACCACTTGTTGAGTTTTGGTGTAGCATCAAAGAATATCATGAATTAATTTAAAAGATTATCAAAATGCATCTGTATTTTTTAACTGTATATCTTAGTGAAACTGAGTTTTCCCTTTATTTCAAATGAAAAACCAAATTGAGACAGATTGAATACAGACGTAATATTAGAATTTAACTGTCTTCTGTTAAGTCAGATGTTAAAGAGATTTACAAAAATGTAAAACAATACCACTTTTCTCATTGACCTATTTTGGAAAATATTATTATTTTTCAGAAAATGATGTTATTTGACATGTAGTAAGTATACTTTAGTTATTTTTAAATGAGTTAAAAAATAAGTACTGTAAAGATTTCTGTTGTAATTCTTAATGTATTGAATATTGATAGAAATAACCCATAAAAATAAAAGCTCCTTGGAATCTTTAATTATTTTCATACTATAAAGTTGTCCTGAGGACCACTGTTGTATCAAATGACAACCATGAAAATAGGTTGAAAGGTCATCAAAAACTTGTTGCAATATTCTGCTATGGTTTGGCTACCACATCAATTGTATTTGCACAATTCTCATTTTACACAAATGTAAATAGGTCCTTCTATACATAAACTTGGTTCTACAGAGTGTTGTAATTGACATCTCCCCTCTAGAGACTGGGGCAGAACTGATGGAAAGTATCATCCAAATCCCGAAGTTCAGATAAAACTTAACACACACCATACTATCACAGGTCATCCCTCTGTTGGTTCAGTTTCAATCCCTTCCTTACTATATGACCCATGGACTGGTATTGTTATGTACTAAAGAAAGTCTCCTCCAAATTACCGGTAATAACTACTTTTAATTTCATGACTCTTACACACTTAGCCAAAGTGAAGTTGAAGTGTCAAGTCTTAGATGTTACCTTTTATTCCTCTTGAGGGCATTTGTTTACTTAATTAAATGTTTCTTGAGCACCTGTTATATGCCAGGCTCTATACTAGTTACTGGGAACGAAAGAATAAACAAGGCAAAGCTGTGAGCAGCCTGCGGTCTAGTGAAGAATGAGGTAATTACTAAGTGATATTGTAAGGGCATAATGTGGTACCATGCCAGTTTGTGAGCAGGGTGAGAATGAGACATCAGGGAGAGATTTTTGGAGAAAGTGACTTTTTTTTGGGGGGGGAGGGAGATAGACTTTGTCACCCTTGGTAGAGAGCCATGGCATCATAGCTCACAGCAATCTCAAACTCTTGAGCTCAAGAGATTCTCTTGCCTCAGACTCTTGAATAGCTGGGACTACAGACACTCACCACAACACTGGCTATTTTTATTTTTAGAGATGGGGCTTCGCTCTGGCTCAGGCTGGTTCAAACTCATGAGCTCAGGCAAGCCACCCACCTCAGCCTCCCAGAGTGCTAGTATTACAGGCGTGAGCCCTGTGGCTGGCTGAGAAAGTGACATCTATGTAGAGATATGAATGATGGGTCAGTCATCTTGGGTTCAAGGATGGGGATGTGGAGTACATGGGGCTTTGGAGGAACTTAAGAGTATCCAAACTGAGCCACATGCGGATTTTGTGAGGACTGTTTTGCTTATCTGTGATAATGGATATTATGGAAATTACTCACAGAGGCTGGGGGCTTTGGCTCATACCTGTAATCTCAGCACTTTGGGAGGTGAAGGAGAGTGGATTTCTTGAGCTCATGTGTTCAAGACCAACCTTAGCAAGAGCACAAGACCCGGTCTCTAAAAATAGCCGGGTGTTGTGGCTGGGGCCTATAGTCTCAGCTATTTGGGAGGCTGAGGCAAGAGAATCGCTTAAGCTCAAGAGTATGAGGTTGCTGTGAGCTGTGATACCTTAGCACTCTACTGAAGGTGACAAAGTGAGACTCTGTCTTTTTAAAAAACAAACAATAATAATAAATAAATAATTATGCACAGACCTTTTTTGTTTTGCTCATCAGCTTTTGTTAGTGTTTGTATATTTAATGTGTGGCCCAAGACAACTCTTCTTCCAGTGTGGTACAGAGAAGCAAAAGTTTGGGCACCCCTGTGGGCTACTACTATACCACAATCAGGAAATGTTACATTAGCCATGCTAATAAAAAATCATCTTAATTTTAAACATGTAGATAAGTCAACCTATTTTCTTTGAGTTTTAGTTTAATGAGAAGAATGGAACGTTTAATATTATTATGGTACTATTAAATACCTCTGATTTAAATCAGAATTGCTACCATCTTACAAAAGAATCATTGGATTAAAATAAAATATTAACAATTTTATTAAAAAATTTATATGCAATTTGCATAGGTTTCCAAAGATTACACAAAGAAAACAATTTTGATTCTTACTGTTTTCAAGACACTGAGCTCAGTGCTGAAAGAGAAACAAACCTAAAACATGATAATTGCCCAGGAAAAGTCTGTAAAATTAGCTCAGATATATTTTCTTTCCTTCCTTTAAAAATTTAGTAAATAATTATTGGATATCTGTTTCCTTTCAGATCCAGAGCATTCATTTTTAAAATGACAAATGTTACCCCTGCCCTCAGAAAGCGTACAGAATGATAGTGATAAGTTAGTTGACTTTCAAGTATTGTGCACAGCATCAGACACCAAAAGAATTGGCAGAGAAGAGAGTAAGAATATCAAAACCATAGGAAGGGCATCCAGGAAAGGTTCACAGGAAGGAAATACTTGTACCAAGGTGCATTTAAAAGAGTGACTAGAATAATTTGGCCAGGAAGGATTTTGCTAATGAAATTAATAGAACTAAAAACTGAATATGTAGATTAGACATACTGGAGAGATGATGTTAGAAGAAGAGGTGTGGGCTTTACTCTCAATGGGTAACACCTAAATTAAAAAAGCAGTATTACAAACATCATTTGGCACACTACAGAAGGACACTGATAGTTTGTAAAAGAGGCATTCTTTTAATTGCAATTAATAAGCTCCTCTGACAAAATCCTCGATTTGTTTCACTTCAAAGTATGTATCAAGTCATTCATTCCCATTTCATGAGAACATTTGAATTAATTGTTGTGTTATACTCTATCAGTTATATGATGGAAAAACTGAAGTGCTTTTTAATGAAAATCCAGAAAACATATCATGAGAGCCTCTTATGTTCTAAAAGAAGATGACTTTTGAGTTTCAGCCTGTGGTATCCCTCCACTATTCTCTGGTCCAGACTGGCTGACCAAATCAGCATGAATTTCTGTTCTCGGCCCCAAATCAGTTATGGAGCAGCAATGACACGGACAGTGTAAACCTAAGCTAACAGCAATGTTGTGAGGGTACAGAAGCTACGTGCACACAAAAATTGAGATGAGAAAAACTGTGGACCAGCCCAGAGTATAAAAGGGGTTGAAAGGAAGAGGGGTACAAATGTATTCCTAGATATAAGGAGTCCAAGATTGTGTGATTAATATGTTCCTATAATTTGGGTTCATTTAATAATTGCTTTATTTTCTTCATTGCATGGCTTGTTTAGGCACAGCTAAACAAGAAAACTCTTTCATGTGAGCAATTTGGCCCAAGTTCCTAACAGTTACGTGCCAGTGATATCATACTGCCTTAAGGCCACACAGACATAAAGCCTGGTTATTTTTTAAATGTTGTAAAGCTGAGTGGCACCAGATGTAGTGAAAAGAACACAGGCTTCTGAGTCAGGTCTTGGGTATAATTTCTCATACTGACGCTTAATAACTTTGCGACTACATCAGCTTGGAAAGTTATTTAAACATTAAGGCTCTGTTTTCCCATCTGTAAAATGGGGGTAATAAAATTTCCTTGATAAGGTTACTGTCAAATTACACTATTTTGAATATGTAAAGTGCCTGTTATGCAAATAGGCACTAAATAATTGCCTACATGATAAGTGCCAATTCTTATTCTCTGGATTCAATTTCCTTAAAATGGCACTAAACATTTGCCTCTATCTCATGAGAAAGCCATTTGTAAATGGAAAATAAAATTAAAGGAATCATTTAGACCCTGCTTATTAGGATGACCAAAATGATGAATTTCAAGTTTGACAAAATGTACCAAATCCAATCTCTTCCCTTTACAAGTTTTATCTGATTTATTTCTAAAACATCCCAGTGAAAAAAGACATAATTATTTGCATTTCACAGATAAGGAACTGAGGGTTAGGGATAGCAGTGGCTGGCTGGGGTCTGAGCCGATCTGAGCCTTATTTTGTGGGACTCCAAAGTCTGTATTCTCAACCCACTTAGAGATATTCAGACATGTCACTTGGAGCCTCTTCATCAGGTTCATTTTTTTTTCTTTTCAGTGCTGTCATGTGAATGGGGATTTTTTTAAAGGGATTTTAACCACATAATTTAATTTGTTTAGATCCTATAAGAACAAATCTAACTATATGTACTGTTTCCACAAAAGTGTATCTATTCATCAATTCTAGCCACAAACCTCTTAGGTCACAAGTCTTGAAGATTAAACCAGAGGGAGGTAGAATACCACAAACTGATTTGGCTGCTTGAGCTTCCCTTTTATTTGAAAACCATTTAAACTCTGTCATTGACACAGTATGGGTCCTTTCTGAAAGACATTTAACAAACTAGCTTGTCCATGAAAAGCAGTGTGGATGGGAGGTCTAATGCAGTTTTTAAAAATCTCAACATGTGCATCTCATAAAAAGCAGGCATGTGATTACACAGGATGTCCCAAATCACCCCCGAAGTCGACATACATAGGGAAACGGGGAAATTGTAGGTAAATGTACCTTTCTTTAGAAAATATTCATTATCAAATTTTACAAAATATTTACAAAATATTCTCTGCATGTTGGCCACCTCTTAGCAACTTTTAAAAAAGGAGAAAGACATCTGCATATTAACCTTTTAGCTATTTATTATTTTAAATTTCATATTAATATGAAGATACATATGATTAGGTTACATAATTTGGTTTGGTCGTTGTGTCTTTAACCCAGGAAGTGTGCTCTATAATCATGCAATGTACCCGTTTGGTGGGAACTTACCCATCCTTTTTCCCCCTCGCCCCTTTTGCCTATTTTATTTCTTTGTGACTGCTACCGTCCCTGCTCACCAGGCCCACAAAAGCCACCTTCAGTAGGTAGTATCATGATTCCCATTTTAGAGACGAGGCTACAGAGACCATCCAAATTTGTCATATTTCTTGCCAAGAAGAGATCTGAACTCAGGTAGTGTTCCTAACTATCTTATACTTACTCTCCCCCTTTTGGAATGAATTCGAGGTAGTCACTCACAAATGTGAGGAATGAACTAAAGAATAAATAATAAGCCAAACTGAGTTATCTCATCATCTATATTAAACTATATCCTAGTAGTTCTATATTTAAAAAAAAAATACCCTTTGAGAAAGTAAGACTTATTTAATAGGATAGCATTATCTTAGAATTATGGTAAGCTTTCTAATATGTGTTATCAGACTCAAATTTATTAAATTCTTTATTAGATTAGACCAGTTAACACTGGATTGTGTCACATTTCTACTTTTAAATACCAAATCTAGGAAAGAAATGTGCTAATATTTACTTCATTGTGCCAGAGCAGATTCTATTACAAAAGTAGATCAAATATGAATTGCTACCCTGTAAAATTCAAAATCTATATGTGGGACATAATGAGAAACAGGGGCTGTTCTCATTTTCTGAGTATAACTTCTCAACTCTCATTATGCTCTGTTGAAAAAAATTGCATAATTTTGGGTCATTTAAAAGAAGCAGAGCCATTTTTTTTTTTTTTCTGGATAATAAATTGCAATTGAACCACTGAAATTATTTTGGGAAAACAGTTTCCATACCAATAGAGTCTAATGTAACTCTGAAAACTCTTGGAGTTATAAAAGAAGAATTTGATTTTCCCTAATGTAAGCTTAGATTTATCCAGTCTAAATCTTCTTCATTCCTTCAATTTAATCCTTATGTATCATTTTCTCTGCAAAACAAAACAAAACAAAACAAAATCCCACCAAAAATCAATGGAGAGTCTTGAATTTTTCTCTTTTGTCTTCTTAGCCTTTTATCAGTAAAACTGTATATTCCTAATGTTCATAAGTTTCTATTACTATTAGTGTGATAATTGTATGGTATTCTATCACTTCCAGGCCTCCAACTTAAACTAGTTGGTGAAAATCTGAAGGAATTCCTATTTTGAAGAAACCGTAAATATAGGGGTTGGACATTTTCCTGCAATTAGAAGAAACTAACATAATGAAAATTCAAATAGGTTTGAAACTCAGAGGTCATTTGAAACACTAAACTCAAAAGAGCTCATTTGTACATCTGTCAAAACATGAGAAAATCATTCTGATTTTGAAAGGACTCTTCAAAGACCTTATCTGTGTGGGAAATTGCACACTGACCCGTGAGGAATATATAATTTGTGTAAAACAGAGTCTCATTCAAGAACTAAAGATAATCTTACCTTCCATCAGTTCTAGTCCAGAATTTTTGTAACTTATTTTGAGTAAAAATCCTCTTAAGGGAATAAGGCATACAAATCAAACAGGACCCAAATGCAGAAAGAACTTCAAAAGCCTAGGAATGTCTGACTGTCTTCATCTTTCCATCCGTGAACACATTTACAAACCTCCTATTTGCTCCTCCGTTGTATTTCCTGCCAAGTGCAGCAGGGCACAAGGTGGGGGGAGAAACACAATAAAGTGAAAAATAAAGGTAAAGACAAAAGAAAAGAGTGAAAGGACAAAGAGACAGTGGTTAAATACCCCCATATTAATCTGAAATTTTAAAAAAAGGAAAGAAAAAAGAACTTAAAATAGTGATGAGAAAATAAAGGCAGACAGGTAAAATTGTTAGGGATAGTCTGTAGAATGCCTGGAGGATATAAGAAATGAAAAAGGCAGCAAAATGATGAGAGGCAAGTGCAAGTTCATTGGAAGAGTTGAGAGGTCTAGCACCAAAACTAGGAGTGGTTCCAGAAAAGGAGCTACGTAATGTAGGAAGTAGGGAGAAAAATGAGAAAAGCAGAAGTGACAGAGAAGAGGGCAGACTACTGAAATGCAAACGCTTTGCAATATTCTGCCAGAACACACATGTAATAGCAAAAGCCAATATTTATGTAATGAGAAGACAAAACAGAGTAGTGTAGTGACATCGACTGGGGAACAGTGGCATATTTCCAGATTTGCCATCTTGCTACCAGTTAGGAGTTAGGAAAAGCAAGAGTTACTTGATTTTCACAGGCAATTTAACTGAAAGGGAAGACAAGAAAGGATTTTGAAGTTAGAGGGATCCTGTTGGTAAAAGGAGAAAACATAAACTGGATTTTGCATTTGTATCAAGTGGGATCTGAGCCAATTTTCTTTAAAGCAGGGTTTTCCCAGCATTTTTCATATTTAAACACAACGTCTATTATTACTAACTTGATTGATTTGTTTAAACTGCAAAACTTCTTTTTACTAAATAGCTTACTTAAAAAGGAAGTGAGTAACCTAAACAATAATGTCTGTTTTGTGTGCTGGTTTTTTTTTTTTTTTTTCTTGTCATACACATTAAAATAAACAAAATATTTGCTATGGAACTACCTAAAATAATATCACATGCCATAGCTGCTTTGTATGAGATAGTCCCAGGCTAAGAGGAAGGCAGAAGGGATCTTGCCTTATCTCTACAGTGGTGGGAACCCCCTGAAAGATGTGAAGGAGGCAGTGGGCAACAAGTCCCAAGGTCTGGCATGAGGCAGGGCTGGCAAAAGGGGCAGAGATAAGGAAACGTCACTGTCACATCTGTCTTCTTTTATTGGCAGAAGCAACTCACACAGCTGGTTCATGAGGATGAGATTCATGAGGATGAGCTTTACCACTGATGGGAGGAACTGAAAAATAATTTGTGGCCATTTTTAACCTACCTCAATTCATATATAATCGCATTCTCAAATACTCAACAGAGAGACATTAAAGTAATTCAAAAGAGGTGATATTAATTTGGAATGCCCCAAATTTCAGATTCTTTTGAAGATACAATATGTTTAGGATTGAGCTTCACAGAATTGGGTCAGGTAGAAGAAGAAGCTATTTCCATTTTTATTCTAACTCTCATTTTGACATGCTAATTCTCAGAGACTCTGATATATGTACACATACGCACATAAATATATGCACATCTACTGGTCTAGTATACATTTCTTGCACTGCCTTTGTTCAAGTGAAGCAGAAGGCCATTTTTATAATATAAATGAAGAGAACCAAATTAAAGGCCAACTTAATTTATTTTACTAAAGTAGACACAAAATGTTTTGTTTTTATATGACATCTCTCAATGGGTAAAACAACTAATTCAAGTATTGGAAATGACAAATATTTAAGGTAGAGAAATAGTTCCACTTCAAAGTAGAGATGGAGAAAGCATTTATATTCCACTTAATGTTTAATAATAAAAGTGATATGATAGTATTTTGACACTTCTAGTGTATTATTGTTCCTTAAAAGTATAGGAGAAAATAAAATGTTCAATATCCCATTGACAAATGTTTAAGAAGTAGTGAAAAGTTCACAGGTCTTCCTAAAACAATAAAGGAGTTTTTTTTTTTTTTTTTTTTTTGAGATGGAGTTTCATTTTGCACCCTCGGTAGATAGAATGCTTTGGCATCATAGCTCATAGCAACCTCAAACTCCCAGGCTCAAGTGATCCTCTTGCCTCAGCATCCCAAGCAGCTGGAACTACAGATGCATGCCACAATACTTGGCTATGTTTTTTTTTATAGAGATGGGGTCTTGCTCTTGCTCTGGCTGGTCTTGAATTTCTGAGCCCAGGCAATCCACCTGCCTTGGCCTCCCAAAGTGCTGGGATTGCAGGCGTGAGTCACCACACTTGGCAATAAAAGAATTTTCATTTTTTGCTTCATTGATAGCATTTGGAAATTCTATGTTTTTTTTCAAAGTTTATACATGGATGAGATTTCCTTCTGAATTTTATATAACATTTTGTGATTGATGTTAAACTACATTAACAGAATTAAGGATAAAAACCATATGATCTTCTCGAAAGATGCAGGAAAACAATTTGGCAAAATTCAACATCTTTTCATGATAAAAGTCTCAACTAAATAAGTATAGAAGGAATGTACTTCCACATAATAAAGTTCATAGATGACAAGCCCTAGCTAAGTTCATACTCAATGGTGACAAGCTAAAATTTTGTCTCAAAAATCAGAAACAAGACAAGGATGACTACTCTCACCACTTCTATTGAATGTAGTACTAGAAATCCCAGCCAGAGCAATTAGGCAAGAAAATAAATAAATGGCAACCAAATCAGAAAAGAAGAAGTTAAATCGTTTCTCTTTGCTTATGGCTTTATCATATGTACAGGCAATCCTAAAGACTCTCCCCCAAACTCCTAGAATTAATAAATAAATTCAGTAAAATTGCATAACATAAAATCAATTTACAAAAATCAATAACATTTCCATACCCCAGCAACAATCTTTCCAAAAAAGAAATCAAGAAAACAATCCCATTTACAATAGCTACAAACCCCAAAACACTTAGGAATAAATTTAACTAAGGAGGTGAAATAACTGTATGCTGAATATTATAAAACACAGATTTAAAAATTGAAAAAGACACAAATAAATAGAAAGATATTCCATGCTCATGGTTTGGAATAATTGCTTAACTCTCCGTAGAAACCCAAATTATATATAGATTCAATACTCTGTATCAAAACTCCAATGACATTTTCACAGAAATGAAGAATTCAATTCTAAAATTTACATAGAACCAAAAAAGACCTTAAAAAGGTAAAGTAATCTTAGTCAAAAAGAAAAAACCTGGAGGCATCATACTGCTGGATTCCAAAATATACTACAAAGCTATAGTAATGAAACCAACATGATATGGCATGAAAATGTAAAGATAGACTAGATAGAATGAACAGAATAGGAAGCCCAGAAATAAATCTGTGCATTTATGGTCAATTGACTTTCTACAAAGTTGCCAAGAACACACAATGGGGAAAAGACACTTTCTTCAATAAATGTTGTTGGGAAAACTGGATATTCATATGCAGAAGAATGAAACTGGTCCTTATATCACATCATATAAAAAAATCAATTCAAAATGGATTAAAAACTCAAATATAAGACTTAAAACCACAAGATTACTAGAAGAAAACAGGGGGAAATCTTTTTGACCTTGGTCAAGGAAATGATTTCTTGGATATAACCCTAAAAGCACAGGCAGTAAAAGTAAAAAAAGGTGAATGGGATTGCATCAAACTAAAAAGCTTCGGCATAGCAAAGAAAACAGCCTACAGAGTGAAGAGGCAATCTATGGAACAAGAGAAAATATTTGCAAACCACATATGGAATATGATAAGATGTAAATATCACACATATATATCAGCCAAAATTAAGATTGTTTCAAGTCTACTTGTTTCAACCAAATATAGTTGAACATTATTTTATATGCAACTAAGTTAAAGTTCATGTAGAAGAAAAAAGAAAAATAATTGATTTTCAATGGATTGCAGATTCAGTTGGAATGTGTGAGTAAAGGGACCATTTAGTTTTGGGTCAACTTTGGGTCTCATTGGGCCCTTTGTTCCCTGGGGAGATTGTGTGCTGAGAATGATGGCTTTTTCAGACTTATGACAGAATCTTTCTCAGTGACTAACTGACTCTTATTTGTAAACACAGTTAACAGTCCAAGTAGGCCAACTGTAGGTGTCAGCCCTGGGTGTTGCTGGCTTCAAAGGTGTTAAGTGGAGCCTTAGCCTGGAGGAAAGTGATGCTGGGGGACTTGGAAAGTTTTACAAAAAGTTACATAACCACTTGCACATAAATAGAAGATCTCTGGAAGTATAAACAAGAAAATGATAACATCGGTTGTCTCTGGGGAGGAGGGGATTCTGAGTGGCTGGGGAACAGGAAGGAGAGAAAGACTTGCCTTTCACTGCATAACCATTTGCACTGTTTGAATTTCGTACCAAGTTTATATATTACCTATTCAAAATAAAAATAAAATAACCAAATATTTTATTCATAGTTGTCTTATGCATTTCAGTTTCCAAATGACTTTCACTTCCATAATTACCTCTGATACTTGCCAAATTGTATAATGCAAACATGGCAACTTCTTGTTTTCTTCATTTAGTCACCGAGGATACAGGTCTCTGATTTCCTTTGCATCATACAGTCAATTTAAGCTTAGGTTAAACACAGATTTTCTGCCTACCAATCCAGCATTCTTTCCATCATATCCTGCTCCCCTGAGTGTGCTGCACACCACCATACAGATTGAGTAGAAAGAGAAATCTGCCACTCCAGGACAGAACTGACAGGCTGAGCAGCCTTCCAAGCCCAGTGGGAAGACTGCTATGGCAGCCACAGCAACCTGCAGACCTGAAAGCAGACTCAGAGCTCCACTCCATGTGAATTCAATAAATACAGATTAATAACGATGATCCAAGCATTATTTGCAATCTTTACCAAGGATTCCCCTTTTAGGGTTATATTATCTTCAAGATAGATGTTACACACATTTTGCACATAGGGAAATTGAGGTACAGAAAGTTTACATAACCAATATATTAGATCCAAAAAAATCCTAAGACCAGAATATGTCTTCAATTCATCTTTCTCCAAATCCATCCTTTTTTCAAAGCACTGGGCTGGTTGCTCTGGTGGATATGTAGGGTAAGAAAGGCAGCAACTGTCCCCAAAATAGAGGTGTGCATTATGGGGTATAGAGAGAATGGTGGGGCTGAGAGAAGGTAAGTACTGTGAAGTCTGTAATGCTGATGAACCCAGCTATAAAGAAAGAAGTCTGAGCAAAATATCATAAGGAGTTAAAGGGGGAAGGAATCTCAGTCTCATTTAGATGAGCTTTTCATGGACGAGCTTGGATGAGAAACAGGCATGGGCAAATCACTAGGAACCGGAGATAAGAAGTGGACCTGTGTAAACTTTTTAATGGCTGAGCACTGTGTAAAGCATAAAACTGTATCTTAAAAAATTTGCCTGTTAGCGCCTCTGGATCAGGTCTTTAAGTTGTAAGAGCACTCTGGGCACTACTAATACGGGTTGCGCCTGTGGCTCAGTGAGTAGGGTACCGGCCCCATATACTGAAGGTGGTGGGTTCGAATCCGGCCCGGGCCAAACTGCAACAACAACAAAAAAATAGCCGGGCGTTGTGGTGGGTGCCTGTAGTACCAGCTGCTCCGGAGGCTGAGGCAGGAGAATCACGGAAGCCCAAGAGCTGGAGGTTGCTGTGAGTCCTGTGATGTCATGACTCTCTACCGAGGGCGGTAAAGTTGAGACTCTGTCTCTACACATACACACACACACACACACACACACACACACAGGATGCTGGTGACTAAAGCCCCTCAGGGGGACAGTGTGAAAAACAAAAACACAGTTCATTGAATGAATGCACATAGAGGAAACATAGAAAGAGCACTCTGACCCCCAATTTCCTACCATTTTGCCTTGGCTGAGCTCTGAGTTACTATCATCTTATTATAGGAATTATTTAGTGCTTGTCTACGGTAAAAAACTCAACACTATTAACACACACACAATTGCTATAACAGCCTGTTCTCTCCAAGTTTGGACTTGGAGCATGAGGTTGGTTGAGCAGCAGAATCCAGAATCCTGTCCCCAAAGCATTCCTTCCCTTGGTCTAGGCTAGTTTTCAAACTGAGCTCCCTCGATTATTTTGGACCTTTGAAAGGGCACCAGAAGTTCTACAAAGTATGATAACTTGAAAAACGCATTCATTGATTTTGTCTATTTTATGTACTGAGGTCCGAGTTAAGAATTCCAACAATTTTTTATTAATCCCAGTTAGAAAATATACATCATTGAAGTACATTCTCAGTGTTGCACAACTTGGAAATTCTGAGCCATGTTGAGGCTGTCTCATGCCAGCTGCGAATGAAGGGAAGTGAGGTGGCCCACAATCCCACTGTGTAATGGAAAGAACACTGGGGAGGATGGTGTGACAAGTGTGTGCTACTATGATTCTATTAACAAGAAGATTTACAACTATGTGGTGGAGTGACCTTAAAATAATGCTCCACCTCTCCAGACTCCTTTCTTCCCCATCTGTAAGATACAAAAATTGAAAAAGATGACCCTCACTTGTCCAACTCTTCTTAATTAGGTACTGAACACTTTCTAGAATTAAGGCACAGTGCTATTTATTTATTTCTGCTTTATGGTTATCTCTTTTGGACAGTTAAAAAATGTTCTATTTGATATGAATCTATAAACTAAGCTGAAAAATTTGTTTCAATTTGTGAACGACTAGAGCTGTCCAGTACAAAATAAAATGATTTCTCCAGTAGTTCAGTATAATCTGTGATCCCACTGGAGAGGTGGAGTTGGTAGGATCACTTGAGGTCAGGAGTTTGAGACCAGCCCAAGCAATGTAGGGAGACCCCCATCTCCAAAATATATTTTTGGTGTAGTGGCCAGGTACAGCAGCATATGCCTATAGTCTCAGCTCTTCAGGAGGCTAACATAGGGAGATCACTTGAGTACAGAGCTAATGGTGGCAGTGAGCTATGATTGCGTCGCTATACTTCAGCCTGGGCAGCAGAGCAAGATTGTGTGCCTCTAAAATCAATACCTCAGTAAGTCTATGATAAATTACTTCTTCAAAATACATGTTACAACTTGTAAATACATACATAGACTGAATATACATATTTTCCCTTGGCCAATCCATTTATTCTGATTCTCTTAAATATCAGCATTGATTACCATAGAATGACACACATGTTATCACATGGGGATCTGTATATACTTGCCCACTGATGTGTACAATGGAATACAATGGATCTAATTGTCTAACTGTTTCTTGGTATAACTTACATGTATGATCATGTTTGTTATTGACTTGATTAGATCAAATCATTGTTATAGTCCTATGGCAAAAAAAAAAACAAAAAAAAAAAAACTAAAACAAAATTCTCTGATAAACCACAGAAGACATTTTTTTCTCTCCAATATGGTGGGTTTAGTTACTTTTAAAAATTTATCATATACTGTATTTGTTATTGAGCACCTCTAATCTTGCAACATGTATTGGTTACTTTTATGTGCCAGGCCCTGTATTCAGCACTATGACTATGGTTGTGCACAAAATAGACACTGTTCCTATAGAGCAGTTCATGAGCATACAGATACATAAACAGGAAAAAACAATTAGGCAACAACTTATAAGGCACAGAATGCTATAATAGAAGTTCATAGGCTGAAAACTAGACCCAGGTGCAGGCAGATGTGTAAGCTGAGAGGCTTGATAGATGAGAATGAATCAGCCTTGCAAAGGGGTTGAGAGGTGGGAATAAGAAGATATGGACATAAAAAACAGCATATGCAAAGGGCCAGTAGTGAGAGAGACTGTACCATGTTGAACTCAAGGAGGTCAGAAGAACCAGAATATCAGGTTTTTTTTTTTTTTTTTTTTTTGAGATAGCCTCAAGCTGTCACCCTGGGTAGAGTGCTATGGCATCACTGCTCACAGCAACCTCCAACTCCTGGCTTAAGCAATTCTCTTGCCTCAGCCTCCCAAGTATCTAGGACTACAGGTACCCACCACAATTCCCGGCTATTTTTTGGTTATAGTTATCATTGTTGTTTGGCAGGCCCTGGCTGGGTTCAAACCCACCAGCTCTGATGTATGTGGCTGGCGCCTTAACTGCTTGAGTTACAGGCACCCAGGTCATGCACACCATTATGAACTGTCTTGAGGCAGTAGGCCTTTGTCTTACAAGTCATTAGAGTAATTGAGATTTTCAGTCAGGGGAATAATCAGGTTTGTCTTTGTTAGGTTTACACTATTCTCCACTGTAGGGTAAAAGGAGAAGCAAGACGAGAGGCAGAGTGACAAGTTAGAAGGCCATGGTGAAAAGTTTTGGTGGTTCTAACCCGAGTAGTGGGAGAAAGGAAAGCAGGGAGCACATTCAAAAGCTGTGTAGCTGGTGGAATTGGCAGGGGTCAGCGTTTGATTAAAGTATGTAGACAGCATGTTTCTGACCCGGGAAACCTGATGAATAGTATTGTCTTGTAATGTGATGAGAAACAAAAAATAAGCAATGAATTGATGGAAGGGAGAAAATGTGATGAGTTTGGTTTGGTACACATTGTATGGACCATCTAAAAAGAAATGTATAATAGTCTGTATTTTGTAGGAACAAAGCTCAGGAGGGAAACTTAGGCTGGAGATAAAACAGTGATACAAAAGCACCAGCCTAATGGTATCTGAAGCTGTGGATTAGATGTCCATTCAGGAAAAGTTTGTAGAGTTATAACAGAAGAAGTCCCAGGATGGAACCCTGACGACAGCATGTGCATGAAACATTTTAAAGATATTTGGCTGTTAAAAGGAGGAGAGAGAGAGTGTACTAGGTGAAAGAATGTATTAGGTCAACAAAGTTTTAGAAGATACTTGGGGACGTTTACGTACTAATTGGAAGAAGCCAGTGAAGGAGAGGAGAATAGTTACAAATTACTGTGGAAGCTACCTGTCAGGAAAAGGTAAT
The DNA here is from genome assembly GCA_963574355.1 of Loris lydekkerianus. NCBI lineage: Eukaryota > Metazoa > Chordata > Mammalia > Primates > Lorisidae > Loris > Loris lydekkerianus. The sequence continues at coordinate 18,363 of CAUYPK010136181.1, read as the reverse complement.
CTCTCCAGCTAACAGAAGGAAGGGATGGTGATAGTCCAGAGAGTCACAGATTGCTAGCAGGAGGAGTGGGATGAGAGCTTTCAAGACGCAAAGGGAAGGATGGCAGGATCCGAGTCCTTCAGTTTCAGAGAGAAGAAAAACCATATGCAAAAATTCTGTTACACAGTATGAAGTGATAAATGATCCAAGAGACACAAGTCAAAGGCAATGAATGGTAGTTCAGAGATGGAAAGGTGGTTTCTTATTGGTATGGAGTAGGATCACGTCAAGGAGGTGCATCTAAGATGGGTCTTGAAGTATGCGAAGAATTTGGAGGTGTCAGCCATTGTATAGCAAGAGAATAGTTTCAATAAAGGATAAATGTCACTAAAGTGAAGGTGGTGCTCAGGGAATGGCGAGGGGATTAAATTTGAATTAAATGTCAGATATATGGAGGAATAGACAATGAATCTCAAAATATAAGTTGGAGCTGTCTTGAGGAAAGCCATGCATATCAAACCAGAGTTTGGATTTGTTTTCAGTAGGCAGAAGAATGTTATGGAAGAATTTTTTATAATGCTAAAAAGTAGAGCATTAGGGAATCAAATTAGGAATGTATGACAGCATACAAAAATAAAGGCATGGAAAATGTTGAATGCTTCAAAAGGTCTACTAGGTGTTAAGTAAATATTGATTAATAAATGAAGGGGTAGTTGGATGGATAAACAAACAAAGGAACACACAATTATTCTAACACTAGAATCAAGGGTTTACATAATGTTGCATTGACTGCTTGAGTAAAGTGAGCAGGCTGACTTCAGTTCCACCTCTACTGTTTATGCCAAACATCAACAGCGGGATCTCATTTATATAACAAATTGACCCACCAGGCCGTAGTAGACTAGTTTTGTTGTCTAGCTTTAGAACTGGAAAGTGAGCTTCTAGACTTTTCAAAGTATAACACTTTTATAAGTAAAATTTACAGAGTGCAAACTACTTTTGTATTTATACATATCACATTAAATCAAAGTCTAGTATTTGAAATTTCATTTTGATAAATGATTTAAAGGAAGAATATAACATTGTTATCTTAGTTTTTGAGAGCCTTAGTTTGTCAAATTTTACAAAGTAAATATCTAAAAAAGAACATTTGCTCTGCAAACTTTAAAGAATTTTTTTTTTTTTTTCCTGCTCAGTGCCCATAGCAAGTGGTTATGGCACCAGTCACATACATCAAGGCTGGCAGGTTCGAGCCTGGCCCGGGCCTGCTAAACAACAATGTCAACTGCAACAAAAAAATAGCTGGGCATTGTGGCGAGCACCTGTAGTCCTAGCTACTTGGGAGGCTGAGGCAAGAGAATCTCTGGAGCCCAAGAGTTTGAGGTTGCTGTGAGCTGTGATGCCATAGCACTCTACTGAGGGCGATATAGTGAGACTCTGTCTCACAAAAAAAAAAAAAAAGAAAAGAAAAAAAAAGATCTTTTTTTTTCAATTGTAAGGGCTTTGAAAAAAACTTTAAGAAAATATTATATCTATTCCGATTTAGTTTTGAAATCTCCCCTCAGCTTTTATAGAGAAAAAAGAACCATAGTATTTTCAGTGACATCATGGTGACTCAGACTTGCCTTATAAAAAACATACTCTTTGATATTTCCAGTTACTACCTCAAAGTATACATTTGTGGAGTAACATGTAGAGGAAGCTTGTCATGAAGTTGGAGGTTTGAAGCCTCCTACTAAAATGCTTGTATATCACATCATAAGTTTGTTTTCTAGGGATTTATTTCCTAAAGATAATGTTAATAATTAATTCCAAAGCCATATTTAATAATAAAGCACAACATGCTAGAGCAGTTGAGCAAATACTGTAAAAAATGTCATAAACATTATAGTGAGAAAACAAAAACTTGTTCAAAAAGCTGCCTTAAGTATGTATATTAACATAAAGGCAAATTATGAGAAATTTCAGTCAATAAAGAGATTTTTATATTTATGTCAGCAGCTGCAAATAGGAATGGAATGTCATTTGCAACTTTACCATGCCATTTGCATCAGCAAATAGTAAAACATGCACTTTAAATACGATTGTGTGTACTGGGCAAGAATGTGTGAAAACATGATGATATTGTTTCTTTGAGAGCTTGACAGACATGCTTGATAGACACATTTAATCTCTGTGTGTGTTTTTCCACCCTTGAGGGTTTTATTATCTTTTTGTTAAGCATGTTAGGTATAGGTTTTTATTTAAACTCCTATGAATTTTTTTATTTCTGACTCATTAAGTAAGTCCCCAGGTTCCCATTTTAAGTCATATTTTTTTTAACTAAGACATTTTCATTTGTTGTTATTAAACTGGTGAAACATAGAAAAATATTTTTTAAAGGAGAACTCAGCATTGAGACATCTTAAGTCTTAACAGAGCTGCAAAGATTTTCAGAATATGAACTTTCCAATAGGATGCCTTGTAAATGCTAATGTAATTTATATAAAAAGAAAATCTTAGGTGAGAAAAAAAAAAAGAAAAGGAATCATCTATCAGTTTTTTGGGATGTAACTTTCAGTGGGAAAGTTGTAGAAAAAAAGTCCTTTTCAAGGAGCTACTCTTGTTCTTTTGAAACAATAGTTCCATCTAGTGGACGTTTTACTTAAAAACAAATCTTTGATTCCAAATGTTAAAAGTTTTTTTCTTGTAATGAAATCAGCATTGGACAAAAATAACAAGAACAGCAGCAGGGATAATTTGTTTAAAATACAAAATTCACAATGAACAAGATTGAAATCAAATGATTATATTGAAAAACAAGCACAAGTGTCTGCCAATAAACAAAAGACTTTCCTATTAGAACATACTATAAATTTGATAAAAATGTGGTTAATTTATGGACTCGGAGAGCCAAGCTAGACAACACAGGCCCTGGAGTGACAGTGACTGGAAATAAACTACTTGTTTAAAAAAAATCTAATGCAAAAGCTTTCAAAAATACAGAGTAATGAAGATCATGTTTCCGTTTATTCATTTTGACAATAGTATTTACTGGGCTTCAATTATATGCTAGTCACTTTCTAGTAGCTAGTGATACTGACAATTGCTTTATTCATGTAGTTCAGGAGGATCTACCTATTAATATAAATGGTGGTCTAAAATGAACTATTGAAGAGATAAAATCCTCACCTCTGATAATGCCTCTAATTTGCAACTTGATAACTAAATAGCCCATCTTTAATCAGAAATAATCTTTTGAATAATTTCAAAATATTAGCATGGTTGAATTTTTAAAATTGATTTTGTTGAGTGTTAGTTACAACTACATTATCTCTAAAAGCAGATTGAAGCCCTACAGTGTAAAGTTCTGGAAACTTCAAATAAAATATCCCTGGCATCATAGTCCTTGTCATTGTTATCCTGCTTTCCACGAACTTAAAACCTAAACCTTCCATAAATGGCTCTGTGAACTAAATCTAGGATTGATTTTTTTCCCCAAAAAGACCAAAATGGTCAATTACATCATAATTTACTTTTATTTTGTTTAAGATTGTTGATGTCTGAATTATTCTGTGGCCCATTTATGAAAAAGTACTTAATTGGTGACAAAGATATTTGATGAGACTGTGTGTACCAGTAAAAAAAAAATGATGTTTAACTTTTGAAGCCTAGATAGAGGGCATTCTTTCACTGGGATATTTTGTAATTGGAAAGTGGTGTTTTATCACCTCAAAGATATGTGGGAATCCCTTTAACTAATAAAATGGTTAAGCTCCGAGTGAGTCTTTCATAAATGTACAGATCTGGTTTCCAGATACAAAGGTGTTTGGATTGAGATAAGACATCTCTGGGTGTCTTTTACCCATTACATTGCTGGACACTGACTGGTTTAACCCAAAGCAGATGGACTGACCACCAGGGCAGGCTAAGGTTGAGCAGAATATACATCTTTTGCACATATTGAGGTCAATTCTAGGGCTTTCCAATGTTATTCCTGGATTTAGATATATGAACTATTAATGGTAGCCCATCAGGGATTCCCAAATTGTTGCAAAATGCATTAATCTATCCTTTTTTTTTTATAGCTGACTAGTATTCCATGGTATACATATTCCACATTTTGTTAACCCATTCAGAAAATTTATTGGCAGTTAGGTTGATTCCACATCTTTTGAATCATGGATGTGTATCCTTGAAGTGAATTTCTTGTAGTCCGAATATTGTTGGATTTTTTAATCCCTTCATCTGCTATGTTTTTTGATTAGAGAATTGTGCCCATTTACATTTAAAGTAATTATTAAGACAGGGACTTAACTATTGCCATTTTGTTAATTGTTTACTGAACATTGTGTAGTTCCTTTCTTCCTTTATTGCTCTCATGTTTGAAATTTGGTGATTTTTCTTGTTGTGGCATGCTTTGATTTTTTTTCTTTATCTTTTGCATACCTACTAGAGCTTTCCCCTCTAATAGTTACCATGAAGCTTACATATAACATCTTTCAGGCATAATTGTCCACAGCTATACCAATTTAACTTCAATTGAATACAGAAACTCTATACTTACACATCTCCCTTCAGATTTTGTTATTGATGTCACAATTTCCATCTTTTTATACTGTATATCCATTTACAAATTATTATAATCTATAGTTAATTTTACTAAAATATTTGTGTCCTTTAACTTTTATACTAGCACTAGAAGCAAGTCATGTACCAGCATTAACAGTATTAGAATATTCTGAATTTTACACACTTATATTGATCAAGGAATTTAATTTTATGTTTTCATGTTACTACTTAGCAGCTTTTCATTTGAAATTGAAGAATATACTTTAGCATTTATTTTAAGGTAGAGATCTAGTGGTGATGAACTATTTCAACTTTTGTTTGAGAAAGTTTTTTTTTTTTTTTTTGAGACAAAGTCTCACTTTGTTGCCCTCAGTAGAGTGTCATTCATGGCGTCATAGCTCACAGCAACCTCAAACTCTTGGGCTCAAGTGATTCTCTTGCCTCAGCCTCCCAAGTAGCTCGGACTACAGGCACCCGCCACAACACCTGGCTATTTTTTTTTTTTTTTTTCCTAGAGACGAGTTCTCGCTTTGGCTCAAGCTGGTATCGAACCTGTAAGCTCAGGCAATCAACCCACCTTGGCCTCCCAGAGTGCTAGGGTTATAGGAGTGAGTCATTGCTCCTGTCCTTGTCTAAGAAAGTCTTTATCTCTCCTTTTTTCTGAAAGACAGTTTAGCCAGGTATAATTTTTATGAATGACAGGTTTTTTTTTTCTTTTATCACTTTGAATATATCATTCTATCTCTCTTGATCTGCAATGTTTCTGAAGAAAAATTCACTCATAGCCTTATGAGGACTTCCTTGTATGTGATGAACTGTTTTTCTCTTGCTGCTTTCCATATTCTCTCTTAGTTTTTAATTTTTCATAATTATACTATATCCATAATATATGTTGCTGCCATCTTCTTTGAGTTAGTTCTATTTGAGAACCTTTGAAATTCATAGATCTGTTTGTTCATATCCCTCCCAAGATTTGGAATCTTTTCATCCATTATTTCTTTAAATAAGATGTCCCCTTTCTCTTTTTGAGAGTCTGATAATGCATATATTGATTTGCTTAATAGATGTCACATAAATTCCATAGAGTTTCTTCTCTTTTGACATTCGTTTATTTTCCTTTGATTGGATATTTCATATGGTCTGTCATTAAGTTTATAGGTTCTTTCTTCTGCTTGATTGAGTCTGTTACTAAAGCTCTACTGCATTTTTCATTTTAGTCATTGCTTTCTTCACCTTCAAAATTTCTGGTTGGTTCTTTTTCATAATTTCTATCTCTTTGCTGAATTCCTCATTTTGTTCAAATATTTTTTTCAGCCATTGTTGAGTTGACTATTGATGTTCTCTTTTAGTTCACTGAACTTTTATAAAACAATTATTTTTTAATTAGCTTCCATGCATTTCAAACTTGTTCCCCATTCTTCAGAGGAATTGGAGACATGCTAATTTGCTTTTCCATACATTATGGGTTGTATTGAGTTCCCCATACCTCCAAGTCATATGTGGAAGCCCTAACCTCCAATAGCTAAGAAATTGACTACATTTGGAGAGAAGCCATTTAGAGAGGTGATTAAAAGAAACTGTTAGGGTGACCCTAAACCGACTGATGTGTGTCTTTACAAGAATGAAATTTGGACACACAGACACCAGGAATGTGCTTGCATCATGTGAAGACACTGGAAGAATGCAGTCACCTGCAAGTTCAAGAGGAAATCTTTTAATGAAACCAAACCTTGATATTGCTCTTCCAGCTTCCTTAAACCACCTAGTCTGTGATATTTTTTTACGACAGTCATAGAACACTAAAATGCATATAAAACTTGTTTCTTGAGATATTCCTATTCTGTAGTAAAGTAGTTTTAGAGATTTAAGAGCTAATTTTTCATATGTTGTGCTGAAGAATGACATTAATGGAGAAGTGGAGGGATAAAACTCTAATAAAAATGTCCTATCAGGAGACTTAGGAAGCAGTTACCTCCAGAGGAGGACATAGACAAACTTCTCTAGTTATGATAAATTCCCTCTCCTGGATTCACCCACATAAGCCGACTTCTCAGTATCCTACATGCTTGCCAGTCACTGGATCAGCATTTTAAGTGTCCAGTTAAGTCCAATCCCTGACCCTATTTACATGTAGACTTGAAAATGGGTCTAGGATCTTTATTTATTTATTTATTTATTTTTGTAAATTGTAAGTGGCTTAAATATACATATATATATATATATATATATTTGCAGTTTTTTGCCAGGGCTGGGTTTGAACCTGCCACCTCAGGCATATGGGGCCAGTGCCCTACTCCTTTAAGCCATAGGCACTGCCCAAGTGGCTTAAATTTAATAAATAAATTTTATTGCTAAATTATGAATAAGCAAAACAACACATCAAGAGGAAATGGCACATTATTTCGGGCACAGTAATGAAATATTTTTTCTTAGCATGAGTTTTTTTATTGATTGGAATATTATACAAACAAAACTTTTAGCCCACAGTCTTTTGGGCAGGTACAAATTCCAAGCCCAGCGGTCACTATTCTTTGCCTGTTTGCTTGCTTGTGTCTTCCTTCTTTGCTTCGTTCCATGTGAACTGAGCCTCTATTGTGGCCCAAGCACTGTGCTAGGGACAACAAGAATGAAGCTTGGTAAACACATGTTCATGGAGTGCCAGGGCAAGTCACGGAAAGAGCCAAGAAAGGCAATGATTTCTTGCAGGGCATTATATCCCACTGCACAGTGATATAGAGTACTTTGAGAACACACAGGACAGAGCTAAATAAAAAGGAGCCTGGAAAGAGGGCTGTTCTGAAGGAGAGGATGCTTGAGCTTAATTTTTAAGAAGGTATTTATTTCTTCATTCAATAAACATTTACTGAGGACCTATTGTGTGACAGGTGGTTTTCTGGTGAGCATCAGAATCATCTGGAGGGTATGATTAGACACAGATTGCTGCTTGCTGAGCCAGGAAATCTTCAGTGGGGATTGAGAATTTGTGTTTCTAGTATGTTTCTAGGTGATAGTGCCACTGGTCCAAGAATTGTGCTTTGAGAACTGCTGCTTTAGAGCAGTGAGAAAGGGGGCAACGAAGACAAGCAGCACCATGGATCCAATTGTGTAGTTTGGCATAAAACAAAGGCACCAGCGTGGGCAGTGGGGGTGGGAATGGGGCTTGAAATCCAGCCCGGACTGTACCTGCCAAGTCCTGAGAGCTTACATCCATCTGAGGGAAGGGCCACCTATCTCTATTTTGTCCACACCGAAGGGCTCTATAAAATCATTTTCCCTGTGGATGTGTCTTTTATCATTGGTTTGCCTAGAGGGACCACTCTTTTTGGTAATTTGCAAGAAGCCAGAGGCTGGAAGAGACATGCAAAACAGGGGGTTGAAGTGGAATTGGAGATGGCTCAGTATGTCTGTAACAAACAGTGATGGTAAAGACAATGGCTACAGGTTGGCCAACCTGATTACAGTCTCTGGTCTCTTGCACCCAGAAACTTTGATTTTTTTTCCTACAGAAAGATTCTGTATTAAGATATTTCACTCACAAGAGAGGGGACTGTCCTTATCTCACCCTGCCACGATATCGGCTGCTCAGTTTACCTACTTATAAGCCATGTGATGCTGTCCAATATGAAGTAGATGGTATTATAGAAAAAGGCAAAGACAAGAGACTCAAAGAACAGGTTAAAGAAAATAATGGCTTGGGTGGAAGATAGTGAATAAATATAAGAACACACAGAAACAAAAAGCCTACTGGAGATGATTGAAGACACGAGAACTCACGATATGCACTGGGAGACTAATGGGAAAAGATTAAAGGGAATTACCAGTGTACCAAATCAATGAGCAACAACAGAAAAGATTATTTGAGTGGCTGTATTTAGAGTTGACCCAAGGGGATTACAAAGAAATTTGCTTGAGAAGAAAGCTAGTTAGAAGATAGTTACAGAGTTCTTGTACAAGATAAGAGTGCTCTGAACCAGAGATTTAGCTTCACTAACAAAGAGAAGGAAGATCTTACAGATGAAGATTCTCACTTAAAAAAATTTTTAAAAAGGCACAACCTGAGGATTATTTCATGGGAACCATACTTTTTGTACACATCTATGGTGTTTCTACTGCCTTCTTGCTCCCTAATCATTCATTTCCTCTCTCTCTCTTTCTTTCTTTCCTTTTTTCTTTCCTTCCTTCCTTCCTTCCTTCCTTCCTTCCTTCCTTCCTTCCTTCCTTCCTTCCTTCCTTCCTTCTTTTTTCTTTTTTTGTATTATAAAGGAATTTTAGCATTTATTTTGTAACATATTATGGTACAAGAAACTTTGGGGGGCTTAATATGATTACATATTATTAGGTTACATTATTTGTGTGTATAAGGTACAAGAAATTTTATGTAACAAATAATTACAACACAAAAACAGTGACAAGGCACAGGAAATTTTATGTATTACTCATGTAGAATTTCCATGCGCACTCCATTCTTTTTAACATGGCTTGCTTTCTAAAAGAAGATGATTAATGTATTAAAAAATGGATTTGGGTGAGATCAATAAAATATTGAAATTTCAGCATGTCTGTAGTAAAGGTAAAAGTCTTACTTAAAAGGTTGTTGAATGTCTTCTATATCATATTGATCATATTTCTGAGTTGCGATTAAAACAGTGTGAGTTTAGTGAACGCTATAGGCTTTGTAAGATATTCAACAGCACAGGAGAAACTCTACTCTGTGTTACCCTATTAACATGCAGGTAAAATATACTCTTGTGCAAAGTACCTCTCAGTGTGCAGTGGAGCTTCTGGAGAGATTGTTAAGACAGATTGGTAGGGCTGCACTCTCCAGTTTCTGATTCAAATTTTAGGGTGTGGCCTGGGAACATGAATTTCTAATCATTTCTAACAAGTTTCTGGCTGATGTTGATGCTCCTGGTCTGGGGACTGCAATCTGAGAACCACTGTTTACAAACATGAATTCCATTTTTATAATGAGGACATCAGTGTTTAAATGGTAAATGTCACTGATTTTGGACAGTTTAGAAAGCATTGTGATAAAGCTGTTGAGTTACCACCAACACTTGAGTAAATGTATGCACTTCTCATTCTGCTCTAACAGATATTGCCAATTTTGCCCAGACTGCTTACCAAAAATTTCCTGCACGATTGTCAGGTACAATACGGCAGTGTTTCAGAAATTTTACTTCAGTGGAAGAACATTGATCATAATGTGAGGGATGTGAAAAAAATAGATGTTTGTTTTACATTTTCTTCTAAATGATTTAAACATTTCTTAATGGCAATTTTGTTTTTGTTTTTGTGAGACAGAGTCTCATTTTGTCACCCTTGGTAGAGTGCTATGGCATCACAGCTCACAGCAACCTCCAACTCTTGGGCTTAAGTGATTTTCTTGTCTCAGCCTCCAAAAGAGCTGGAACTACAGGCACCCACCACAACGCCTGGCTATTTTTTTGTTGTACTTGTCATTGTTATTTAGCAGGCCAGGGCAGGGTTAGAACCCCCCAGCCCTGGTGTATGTGAAGGGTGCCCTACCACTGAGCTATGGGCATTGAACCCCTTAAAGGTAAACTTGAGGGCTCCAATTATGAATCACAGAGAAATTTGTGCTACATATATTTTTGAACATGCCACTCTGTATTGGGGGAATACTGTCAGTTGGAAACAAGGACAAAGAAAATCACAGAATAGATTTCTGGTGATGTCCACAAGCAGGTCTGAGAACCTGTACAAATCTTTCTCAAATCCAAAGAACCACCACCGAGATTCAGTATCCTATCCCTCACCCATGCATTATTTCAGCAATTTTAAAACCATTTTTAGATGAAGTGGCTTATTTAGCACCAAATAAATCACTGAAATGACTGGAAACAAATAGCTTTTGTCCTCTGTCCCTCCTTCTTTGTGTAGTGAACACCCCTCTTCAGTAAATAGGTTTCACCCAATGAAACAGATGATGATTGATGCAGAACGCCAATGGAACAAGCTCAAACTGGTGAAATTTTCAACATTCATCTGTGAATAACCAAGCTTTTCATTAGTCTATATTATTCACATAGATTGGTATATAAATGTGTAACCTTCAGTCTGCAAGCTGATTTGGGAAAGCAGTTGGTGACGGGGTCTAATTTCAAATTGGGTAAATTTAACATAACACTGTTGTTCTGAAAAATAGCACTGTTGGTTCTGAAAATAAAAATGTGTGGGCACTGAAAAGGTATCATAGGAAAGCATTACAGAGTCTTATTAGGGATGCTGTTGGAAGTGGTTGTGGTGGGAGGGTGGAGCTCAGTTCCTTTAAGAGGAAGGTGGGGACTATTGAGTTAGTTCTGCGCTCCTCTCATTAAAAGGGACTTAAATGAAGACTCCTGACTGTGAAGGGGAAGCCAGCCAGGCTGGGTGAAGGAGGAAGCTTCTGCTAACAAGCCTGGTATGGGGGCTTACACAGAAAACCAGTTCAATCAACTTCCTTTGTTGTTTCTTCATGCACTGGCGTATGTGAGAGAAGGCCCTGATGTAGGTTAGTCAGGGATATCCCTTTTGAGGGAGCCCTAGAAAAGGAGCCAGGTGGTAAAATAAAGACTAGCTGATCAATGTCACATAGTCTCTGCAGTACCCTTTATGGCTCTGTCATACCAGGGGGAAAAACATCTGTTTGTTCCCCTTCTAGCTATATGCTATGCTTGTGTGGTAGGGTTATCATGAATGTGCCCATATAAATGCAAAAGGCTAAGACTAATGTAGAGCATTAACCGTATACACAAAGGAACCTCAATTAGCCCTCTTCCCATGATGCCAATATTCCAATGGTGCCATTCTCCACTCTGCCTATGGGGTAGAACTAGGTAACCACAAATCCCAGATGGGCTGATGAGGAGAGACTCACTCAGCCACTTTGGTCAAGCAGCAAGTGTTCTTTTAAGTATTTGATTTGAGCTCAGCATTTTGTCCTTAGTGCTTACAAGTGTTTGGGGCTTTCCAAACATGGAAGATCACTTGGCCCCTATAGTTTATTCCCTGGTGGTGGGCATTCAGGAAGTGTGCTCCCTATAAGTAAGCCTAAGGAAAAGATCACATTCAAAACTGTATAGTCAATATTACAATGACTATTCTCATAAGGAAAGTCTGAGAAAATCATGCATCAATTTGATTCTCTCTTCTAGGCCAAATAATGTCTTGAAAATGCTGTGGAAACGATGGGAAGGGTCCTTGAGAAAAAGCTGCAGAATGAGGGCCATGGGGGCCAGAAATGACACATGTTGTGATGGAGATTTGTAAAGTCTACCTTCATAACCTCATGATCTTATTGCCTTGAAGAGATTTCTAAAGAGATTTATTACATCAAAGCAAGACAGCTGACTTTTCAGACTATCTGTTATCTATTATCAACACTAACACTGGCTCTTTAATTTTCCAACTAAGAATTCCTCCCTATGTTTGGCATTTGTAAAGTAGTTTTCTTTTTATCCTCCATCACTGCCAGAAGGTCAATGAATCTGAAGCCAGTTCATTTACAAGGCCCTGGTGGTCTTGGTCTCAGTTTTGTTGGGTAGTATTGTGTCCAGATAGCCAAAGTGTTTCCCCTCTGCTTTCATTTTGACTGAAGTTCAATGAAAAACTTACTGTCAAGGGCGGCGCATGTGGCTCAAAGGAGTAGGGTGCCGGCCCCCCCATATGCCGGAGATGGAGGGTTCAAACCCAGCCCCAGTCAAAAACTGCAAAAAAACAAACAAACAAACAAACAAAGAAAAAAACTTACTGTCAAGATAGCTTATTTAAATTTAAATTGTTAACCTTTAACCTTATCTCTATCTCTTTTTTTTTGTTTTTTTTTGAGACAGAGTCTCACTTTGTTGCCATTGGTAGAGTGCTATGGTGTCATAGCTCACAGCAATCTCCAACTCTTGGGCTGAAGCAATTCTCTTGTCTCAGCCTACTAAGTAGCTGGGACTACAGGTGCCCACCACAACACTGGCTTTTTTAGAGATGGGGTCTCATTCTTACTCAGGCTGGTCTCAAACTTGTGAACTCAAGCAATCCACTGCCTCTGCCTCCCAGAGTGCTAGAATTACAGGCATGAGCTACCACGCCTGGTCCTTCAACCTTATCTTGATTAATTTTAGTATTATTATGCATGATTCTGTCTTGTGAAAGGAACAAACTGACTTATAGCCACCATGGCATCATTCCTTGTCCAGGCAAACTGCTTCTCAAAACTCAGATATCGTTATTAATAATGCTGTAGACAAAACTAAGCATCCATAAATGAAAAATTACCACAACCATCACTACCAATGCCACCGGAACACTGGCCAGAGAGTGGGGAGGTTTCAAGATACTGAGCTTAAAATAAACAAGGGAGATTCCAATGAGAAGATTCAGAGAGAATAAAAATAAATACTTAAAAAATAGATGGCTTCAATCAGATTAAGATATGTGCCACCTATGCCTATTTTCTTAAGCATTCTTAGAAAAGAATGCTGAATTTTATCAAATGCTTTTCTGCGTCTATTGAAAGGATCATATGGTCTTTATTTTTGCTTCTATTGATAAGGTGTATTATATTTATAGATTCACATATGTTAAACCAACCTTGCATCCCTTGTATGAAACCTACTTGATCATGATGTATAATTTTTTTATTTTTGAGACAGAGTCTCACTATGTCACCCTTGGTAAAGTGCTGTGGCGTCACAGCTCACAGAAACCTCCAACTCTTTGGCTTAAGCAATTCTCTTGCCTTAGCCTCCCAAGTAGCTGGGACTACAGGCACCTGTCACAAGGCCTGGCTATTTTTTGGTTGCAGTTGTCATTGTTGGTTAGCAGGTCCTGGTCAGGCTCGAACCCTCCAGGTTTGGTGTCTGTGGCCAGCGCTCTACTCAATGAGTTATGGGCACTAATCTATGTATGATTTTTTTAATGCAGCTACAATCTATTAGCTAAGACTTTGTTGAGTATTTTTGCTTTGCTATTCATTAGTGAAATTGGTCTGTCATTCTCCTTTTTGGTTAGGTCTTTTCCTGGTTTTGGAATCAAGGTGATGTTTTCTTCATAGAGCATGTTAGGAAAGGTACCTTCCTTCTCAATATTTTGGAATAGGTTCTGCAGTGTAAGTACAAGCTCATCTTCAAAGGTGTGACAGAATTCTGATATGAAGCCACCTGGTCCTGGGCTTTTTTTGTTGTTGTTGTTGTTGGAAGATTTTTTATTATTTCTGCAATGTCAGTACTTGATATTGGTCTATTCAAGAGATCTATTTCTTCTTGGTTAAGTCTAGGAAGATGGTGTGATTCCAGGTACTGGCTCATTTCTTCCACAATGTTAAATTTCTGGGCATAAAGTTTTTGGTAGTAAGAAAAAAATCTCTTCTATCTCTGTGGTATCAGTTGTTACTTCCCCCCTTTTCGCTTTTGATTGAGGTTATGAAAGATTTTGCTTTTCTATTTCTGGTTAATCTGGCCAATGGTTTATTAATTTTATTTATCTTTTCAAAGAACTAACTTTTTATTAATTTTCTGAATGATTCTTTTATTTTCAATTTCATTTATTTCTGATTTAATTTTGATTATTTCTTTTCTTCTGCTAGGTTTAGGATCGGATTGCTCTTCCTTTTCCATTTCTTTAAGATGATTCATTAGGTTGTTGATGTGCTCTCTTTCTGTTTTTCAGATATAGGCATCTAATGTGATAAATTTCTCTCTTAGGACTGCTTTAAAAGTGTCCCACAGGTTTTGGTAGCTTGTGTCTTCATTGTTGTTATGCTCAATTTTTTTCTCATAAAACCTATTCAACCAAAATTCCTATCATGGCATACATATGACTTTTGTTTTTTATACTTCAAAATCTCATTTTAAGCATGGAGATCTTAACAATTCATTGTTAAAGCATTTCTAAAAATAATCTGAAAAGAGTTTTGAATGGAGTGTTACAGCAACCCTGGAAAAATAATACAAGCACCAACACCAGGCAGTGCTTTATTCATGTTGAAACATGGCTACTCCCAATAGCTCCTGTTTTCTGAATGCCTTTACTATGTAGATGATTTATATACGTTATTTTTTATTATTTTATGGAGACAGGTTTCACTTTGTTGCCCTAGGTAGAGGGCAGGGGTGTCATCATAGCTCACAGCAACCTCAATCTCTTGGGCTCAGGCAATCCTCTTGCCTCAGCCTCCTGAGTGGCAGGCATCTTCCACAATGCCTTGGTAGTTTTTCTATTTTTAGTAGAGATGGGTCCCACTCTTACTCAGGTGTGTCTTCAACTCCTAAGCTCAAGCAATCTCTCCTCCTCAGCCTCCCAGAATGCTAGAATTATAGGCATGAGCCACTGTACCTGGCCTATATACATTATTAATTTTTCAAAAACTCTGTGAAAAAAATCAAAAGAAAAGATTGAGTAAAATTGCTTATGATTATCCAAACAGTGAGTGAAACAGATGAGATCAAACCAGAGTCTGTTCAATTCTAATTCCCATGTGTTTTCCACCATAATGCTTTATGCAGTGGTTCTCAACATTCCTAAGGCTGCGACCCTTTAATATAGTTCCTCATATTGTGTGAAACCCAACCATAAAATTATTTTTATGCTGGTCACCACAACATGAGGAACTGTATTAAAGGGTTGCTGCATTAACAAGGTTGAGAACCACTGCTTTATAGCATTATTTATTTTTCTTTAAGAAGAGATAATTGTTCTAATATATTTGTGAATAAGCCTTTTATTTTAAAAGGTAGAATGGAGGCATGATCTATCATAATATCAAATTTAGCTTTCCAAACTCTAATAAAATAATGAATGCCTTCCCACAGAAGCATCCATTCTCCTCTGAGTTCACTACATTTCACATAGCCATAGTGTTTATCTACAGAGTTTAACTTTTTCTAGATTCCTTATGTAAAGCATTTCTATTGTAAATCACTTTTTGCATTTTCTACACTTACAATATGAATTTTAAAGCGTACTAATTAAGTCTATGAGTGTTAAAGTTGGAATTTCCACATTCTGGCAAATTGTGTTAAGTGGTGGCACCTACTGACGGTGTATGATATTGCAGTCTAACATCACTTAGGAAATAAATTTTTATTAATAACATTTTAGAAAAGGAAGAAGCTGTTCTGTCAATGGTTAACACCACAGAATGTAGAGTGTCGTATACCCCTACAACATACTTTGCCTCAGGGAACTCAGACTGTGCCCTACAGGTCCAAACAATGTAACCTAATTGTATATACCCTGATTTTTTAAAATCTGAAATAAAAAAAAAAAAAAAATACAAAGTGTATGTTACTGGAGGAATACAGTGTGTTTGCAGTGCAAGTAGTCACAGAAAGTGCATGGCACATTTTTTGCCATCTCAGTTTATTCAGTATTTAGGTATGAGAACAAATATATGCCATGACTTAGACTGTAAAATTGGCCTAAATTGTTCATCTATGATGGAGACCTTCCGAAAGAGTCTATGTTCCACGCACATTTATTATTGTCTTGCTATTAAAGGTGCTTCAGGGTAAAACTTTTAGAAATTCTGGATATAACTTATTTCCTTTGCATGAAAGTTAAGGAAATGATGTTCCAGCTCTAGGCCTGGGCACAAACACAGGTTGGGGAAGAGTTTCAAACTTTTATTTTACATTCTTGCCATTGGAATTTACCAGAAGATTGTCATCTGTATAATGTGCTTCAAAATAGCGAGAAGAGAAGAATTTTAATGTTTCCAACACACACAAAAAAAGATATGGATTCTATAACAAGAAAAGGGGCTCTTAGGAAGAAAACAAGTGTCTGCTATGCAATGCATCATAAAACAGCAGAAATGAATATCCCTAAAGGCCAAAGAAGAAACTGGAAGAATGGAAGTTGCCCTGCTAGAATAGAATGGGTAAGTGAAGGAGAGACACACTCTGAGGGAATAAAGAAAGGAAAAACAGGAGGAGAATGCTTCCATTCATCCCTTCTGCATCTGGAAGTTTCATTTCTGACACTAGGTCACCACAGTTAAGGTAGCCTAACATGTAATGGCTTCTTTTCCCAGCTAGGGTGTACAAAAGTATGAGAAGGATGGTGATGTGCTCTGCAGGATAAGGGCAGGAGAGAAAGGTTTCTGTCTGGCTGCCTCTTCCCCCAACACAACTCCCAGAGCTCTCTATGCTCACACGTGCACAAACTCATGAAGGCTACATCTGGCCTTGCTGCCTGCCTGCTTCTGGGGTTGTGGTACCTTGAGAGAGAAGATGGAGCAAGATGGTGAGAAGGAAAGCATTTGTTCTCAGGGAAAATTAGGAGCTTTGGGGAGATCTACGCATTCAATTTAGGATACTGTCTCACAGTGTCAGTTGTATAGATAAAATAATGGAAGTTGATGTATATAATTTTGTCCATAGTGCATATTCTTATTATGTTCTACATTATCCTCAGAAGCTAGATTATAGATTTTTCACCCCTCTGGCAAGATTAAAAGGGTCAAAGGGATATTATTTTAATGAATCGCTAAGACAGAATCATATTACAAAATAATTAGAAGAGGAGTCCTTAATCATCTCTTTGGAAATGAAAAATATTTTAAAAGACAGACCTCAAGAAGATTTTATTTTACTAGAAAACTGGTTATAAATGTTTCTTAGCATAAAAGAAATAATGTACTTGAATATCCTACCTACTTGTAATTTAGATAAAACCATATTTAGTTATACTAAAGAGACCTCAGGCTTCTTTCAGAAATCTACAGTGTCCCAAAGGTCACTGCAAACCTAGGGAAAATGGGAAATTGGAGGTAAATGTTCCTTTATTTACAAAACATTCATTACAAAATTTTACAAAATATTTGCAAAATATTTCTTTATGTGTTGATACATAAATACAAAAATATATATGAATACAGTATGAATTTATTCATTTTTCCCACATCTGGCAACTTTTGGGAAACTCTGTGTTATACGATGCTGAAAATTCAGAGATTTATAAGTCACTTAATGTGCATTATTTTCTGTTATGCAATATTTTAAAATTTGCATATTCACTAATTCAATAAATATTTCTTGAATGCCTAATATGAGCCATATTCTGGGTGCTTGGAATATGTTTGTGTACAAAATACACAAAAGATCCAAGCCCTGATGTACATAAATATGTATCAATTAAAATAAATATACAAATTAATTTAAAGAATAAATATACTATGATAAAAGATGACAAGTGCAATGGAGGTTAAACAGAGCATGGTGAGAAAACAGCGCAAGAGATATTTTTGTCTTTTTAAATGAAGTTATTGCCTTTTTTAGTTTTCTTAAGAAAGTCACTCCACATCCATCAGGACAGGAGACCTCCTGGAGAAAGTTTTATAGAAATACAAGTATTCCTACAACCAGAACTCCCTGGCTGGGGCAGCCCAAGAGGAACTACACAGGGTTACTCCCTACAAAGATCCAGCAACAATAGAGTGATCCTTCTGGGGTCTAATCTTGGAGAGACACCTCCCCAACTCCGAGGACAGTCAGAGGCATTGGTGAAAAACAATCATGAGGCAAAATCAACAGAAAAACTCTGGAAATATGAGTAATCAGAGCAGATCAACTCACCCAAGGATCAATGAGGCAATGGGGCAGACATAGCACAAGATTCCATGCACAAATAGCTGAGATGTCAGAAATCGAACTCAGAATCTGGATAGCAAATAGGATCGAATTAGAATTTGTAGCGGTAACCCAAAAGATATCTCAAGAATTCAACAAATTCAAAGACCAAATGACCAAAGATTTTGACACATTGAGACAAGAAGTTGCAGCTCTCAAAGATCTGAGAAACACAGTAGAATCCCTCAGTAACACAATGGAGCAAGCA